>JBBPBX010000607.1:63014-93029 GCA_038048925.1 Garcialebias charrua
GCAATTGCACGTGAATTCTGGGAAATCTGGGATTTTCCTCACCTTTTAGGTTGGTTCGTTTGTCTTTCTGTCTTTGCATTTTGTGAACCTATATTTGATTCATGCACTTATTAGAACTATAAATATCTAAAAATACTGAAATTACTATTTGTTATCAGGAGCAGTGGATGGCAAACACATCAGGATTCGTTGCCCTCCGTCATCTGGGAGTGACTTCTTTAATTATAAAGGAACACACTCTCTCGTCCTTCTGGCTGTTTGTGATGCACATTACCGCTTCACGATGGTGGATGTCGGTGCATATGGGCGTCAGAGTGATGGCGGCATCTTCCAGGAGAGTGTGTTTGGGCAACAGCTGTTGAACAGTACCCTTGGTATTCCACCACCTGATGTCCTACCGGGGACCACAGTCAACAGTCCGCATGTGTTTGTGGGGGATGCTGCTTTTCCACTCCATGAAAACCTTATGCGACCATATCCAGGTAAGATTATAAAAAAAAAGATGACGTTGTATTGGTGTGATACAGCGGAGCTAGGAGAGAGAGATGAAGTAGTCTGTATTCACCTTTGTGAACGAATAAAGTTAACATTACTACTTCTATTATAATGACTGTTATGACTGTTCTATGATGTTTTTGTTGCTGAACTATCTTAGAGACCTTTATTGAATGGCCTTTATATATTTTTTTCTTCTTTCGGCTTTTTCCCTGCGTTAGGGGTCACCACAGCGATCTAGTCGCATGAAGATTTGTCAGTTTGTTTTTACGCTGGATGCCCTTCCTGACACAACCACCGAGCAACCACAGCCCTCTGTGTGGAGCAGAGAGCTGATATCTAGGGTTGCCGGGGGAGCAGATGGTGTGGGTTAAGGGCCTTGCTCAAGGGCCCAGAGTGGGGCAGATGAGGGTGGAGACAAGTTTGACCGCTTCACTTATCCCACCCACATCTTTCATGTTGTCGGTACCCGGGCTTGCACCGGCGACCTTCCGATCACAAGCGCACCTTCTTAACCTCTGCGCCACCACTCCCACTAAATGGCCTTTAGATATATAAATATATATATACAGTATGTATATATATTATAATGTACATATATATATATATATATATATATATATACATATATATATAATATATATATATAATGTGCATATATATGTGAATGAATCTGTAAAGTACTCTTAACTCTTGTTTTTTTTTTACATGATCCAAATAAATAAACCAGATTGAATTAATGTTATTAATTTTGATATTCTTTCATGCACAGGCTCAAATCTGGAGGAAAGGAATCTGGTTTACAACTACCGTCACAGCAGGGCTCGGAGAACAATCGAGAACGCTTTTGGCATCTTGTCATCCAGATGGAGGATCTTTGGCCGGCCCATGGAATATGTTCCATCAAAAACAGTCCATGTAGTGAAAGCATGCGTGGCGCTCCACAACTGGCTGGCGTACAATGACGACCGCAGGCAGTACATCCCCACCAACTTTGTTGACACCGACACGCCATCAGGAGACATCTTACCAGGTAATTAGGCACACACTCACACGTATATGTACAGTTTATACCGTAGCTCCTCTGTGCAGTATAATACACCCCACCCACTCTAACAATTTCTTTTCTTGTTTACCATGCGTATAGGAGAATGGAGGCGGGTTGCAGCAAATGACCTGGAGACTCCATTAAGAAGAACTGCCGCCACAAGGAGTGCTGGAAGAACTGCCTATGCAGTGAGGAACAACCTGCGGGACTTCTTCTCATCACCAGATGGTGCAGTGCCCTGGCAGCAGGCCACAATTAGAAGAGGAAGGTTGAATGTCTGATTACCTATCAATAAATTGATAACAACACTCATGTGTTTATCATTTTGCTTGTACAAAAATGAACATTTCCTTTAAAGTTAATTACTTTGTGATTTGCAAACAAATAACACATGCTGTATGTAAATGGGGAAAATTTGAATTATCTAAAGCTTAATTGCCATGTGAACCATAAAAAAACACCATACACATTTTAGAGCAAATTACTCTTTAATAACACTTGTAAAAAACACATCTAAATAGTAAAACTTCTAAAATCATCACATCTAAATAGTAAAACTTCTAAAAAACATCACATCTAAATAGTAAAACTTCTAAAAAACATCACATCTAAATAGTAAAACTTATACAAAACAAAACGTCATATCTAAATAGTAAAACTTCTAAAAAACATCACATCTAAATAGTAAAACTTCTAAAAAACATCACATCTAAAGAGTAAAACTTCTAATAAACAATAAGTCTAAATAGTAAAATTTTGAAAACACAACACTTCTAAATACTAAAACTTTTAACAAATAACACTTCTAAGAAAAATAACTTCTTGTAAACAAAAATAACTTCTTCAATTGTAATCAAAAAGCTGTACGGGTCATAGGCTTATGACAACGTACAAAACATTACAATTGCTCCAATCTGTATGTCGGCTGGCGTGCATATTCTTGTTCGAGATTATATTTAAACTCGTACAACCGAAGTCGTGCTTGTGTTTTGTATTCGGTTGGAATTCTTCTTAAAATGTCAGCTATTGTGGTACTGAAACGTGCGTCCTCATCACCTCTGCGCTGATCAAGTGCCTCAAGCCTCTGCATTAAAGCGGCCTCCGCTGTTTCTGTCCATCGCCTCTTTCTTCCCTGCTTTGCTGTGTTGGTGCCAGGTGCTGATGACTGCCTTGGAGCAGGTGGGGCAGTAATCTCACTGGAGGGAGCTGGTTGTACTGTAGGTGGCACAGTGATATTGCTAGAACAGGGACTAGATGTAGATGGTGAACAGTGGTTTGATCTGCTGTTGCTGGCGCAGGCTGGTGAAGGGACCAGACGGGCTGGTGAAGCGACCCCACTGGCTGGTGAAGGGACCCCACTGGCTGGTGAAGGGACCCCACTGGCTGGTGAAGGGACCCCACAGGCTGGTGAAGCGACCCCACATGCTGGTGAAGGCACATCACCGGATCCACAACTGTAGTCCTATCATGTACACAATAAAGAGTGATTAAATGTTGATGGAAAAATCTTTATTACAACTGCATTTATAAAAGTATGATTAATAATACAATTTTATTTAGTTTTAGTAGTTTGAAGACTTTAAGCTAGGTAATTACATTATTAAGTAGCTTAAATAAATACTTACTGCAGGCATGTTGGTCTCTGTGTCTCTGCATTTTATAAAACTGTCCAGCCAGGACAATATATAAATAATCGCAGGGACACCTCCAGAAGCACCATCCCCACTTTTTCCCTTCAGCTTTTTCTTGGCCCTCACGAATTTGTCCCTCAGGTATTTCCATTTCAGTTTACAAGCTGCGACGTCCACACCTACTGCCGCAGCCACTTCATCCCAGGAATTCTTCGTTCTTTGAACATCTTTATATTCTCTCATTGATGAATCATAGAGATTCCTATGTTGTCGAATCTCCTCCAGTAGCCTCTCTTCGTAACTTGCCTCCATTTCTCTTGAGAAAAAGCAGGAAATGACGTCTGTGTGTAACACAAAAAACAGTTTGAGGTGAACACATTTCCGGGGACACAGTTCTGTACCGCCTATTGTGTGACGCCGCGCGAGCATAGTAAAATTTGACCTTGGCGCGTTAACGCCCGTGATCAAAGGCTTTTGCCGCTGCGCTCCCACGGCGCCGAGCGGCGTGAGGCAAAAGAAACAGGTATATTGGGGCCTTCAGCTTGCCTCTCTGAGGAGCTGACATGTCACGTGTTTGTCTGGTTAGTGTATTGGCTCTCCCGTTGTTCACAATGGAACTAGGGCTTGAGCACATGACCCACCCCACCTGTCTTCTTAAGAGGAGTGGGGAGGGGGGGTTCGCAGATGCCTCTGCGTCTGCTCATTGCAGAGGCACTCTGTTAGGGTTTATCAATTATGCTAATACCCCGTGGGCCGTGAGAGAGAGGGGGAAAAAGGCCCTCTCTCTTTATGACGGCTTGCAGGTCAGAAGACCTGTTCTGTGTTGTTGTTGTTTGTGTTTTTTTTGGTCAATAAAACAGAGAGGAGCTGTTTCATGAACTTTATTCATGCCTATGTGCAATGACGTATATGATTTTATGTCACTCACAGCAGAGAAAGCATGATTTGTGCATGCTGTAAATGAACTAGCTGTTTGTACTGTGTTACAAGCAAAGTCTGGATATGAAGGGATCATTCCCGTTACCACGTGGGCGGGTGACCCTGTAATGTGGACACGTGGACCTGGTTCATCAGGCACGGTTCTTTCTGTTGTCACGATTTGCCGAGGAGTCCCTGTGTTTGGTCGCTTGGCGGGGGACAAACCTGTTTTTACTCCATGCGTGCTCGGTACGAGGTGGGCCCTGCGGGGGTCTTTGCCTGGGCTCCTCCCCGGATGCTGGCCGCTTCTGCGGCAGGGCACGGGTTGCTGAGTGGTGCAGAGGTTGCACAGGTCTGCTACCAGCAGACTCCCTTGGGGGGGCGAAACTTCTCCGGGGAATGCCCACCCGGAGAGCTTCCGCCTGCGTCTTTGCTCCAGCTTGGTCTGAAATCGCTCCAAAGTTTTACCAAATAATCCCGCCGGCTTTATCGAGTGGTGGAGAAAAGGCACCTTCTGTCCCTCCGAGAGATCCGTCAGAGTCATCCAGAGGTGGCGGATCGCAATGACCACTTCCACCATTCCCCTGCCCTGTGCAACAGCAGTTGTCCCCATCATACGGAACATGAAGTCTGTTGCTCTGCGGGCTTCATCCAGCAATTCGGCATCCGCCTGCTTGTCCGTTGTCGTTTGGAGCTGTTGCAATTTTTCGGCTAGGTAAGCTTGCATTAACCCAGACGTGTTCATGGCACGTGCCGCGAGTCCCTGAACCCCTTAGCATTTCTCAAGAAGAGACGCCGAGGCTCAGCAAGCCTTGCTGGGAAGAGTTGGTTTTGTTCCTGATGATTTAGGAGCCAGGTGAGATGCTAGAGTGTCCTCAATCTGAGGCACGTTAGCTATTCTCACTTCATCCATCCCATCCACGTCGAGGAACTGTGAGAGGGGGAGAAGCACAGGGGCTCGTGGCTGAGTCCAGGTGCGCGTTAGTTCTGTCAGAAAATCCAAGAACACAGGCATCTTTTGCCTCGTGGCGGCCTGCTGCTTCGAGTAGAAATAGTTTCCTGCCAGCCTCGTGACCTGTTGGCGAGGCGGAGGTTCAGGCCATGGGATGTGCAACACGTCCGCTGCTCTGTGGCACAAGTCGAACAGAGCAGGGATGGAAAAGTCAGTTTCTGGGAGCACAGGTACTAGGGTCTGGGAGAGGTCTTCACCCTGATCCTCCAGTTCCACGTCCGCCTCCTCCGTTGAAAATTCGCCCGAGGCAGAAATCGAGGTCTCATCCTCGTTCATCATGCCCTGGGTGTCAAACTCGACTGTTAGGTCCACCATGGGAGCCAGCACGTCAGGGCTGTCGCCCCATTCGACACGTGTGCTGTCATGTAGAGCCATGTTCTCTAGCTCCGGCGTGGGAGTGAGGGGCTCCGTGGTGTCCGCGTCCGCTGGTGTCGCTGAAGAGCCCATGGCCTTGGCGACGAGGTCAACCTAATGCCGCAGCACCGCATCCATAATGAGGCTGCAGTGTGGGCAAAAGTCGGGCGTATCCAGTGCTGTTTTTGCAATCAGCATTCCTAAGCAGATTGGACAGGCCTCGTGGGTGTCCGTTGTTGCGAGGGAAAAGCCACATCCGCTGGGACAGGCACTCGAGGTTGGGCTTGCCGTCCCGTTGGTTTTCCTTGGAAGTCTCGCCTTTCGGTTTCCTTTCTCCGGAGGCATGTCCGAGATGAGGCAGGCGAGTCCTTCCAGAATCTTCTTACTTTTTCCTTGAAAAGTCTCCTCCGTCGCGTCGATTTCGCTGGCTAGCTCGCTAGGTAGTTAGCGAGGTAGCTTTTTTCTTGTGGCGTAGTTAGCGCCATCGAGCGAAGCAACCTGTAGAGAGGAGAAGAAAATACTTCGGGGTTAAGAGAAAAGTGTGCAGGAATAATTCTCTGTGCGCTCTGTGTAGGGAGCAAGCTCACCTCTGGTTGAGCGATGAAGCCATAGAGAAGTCCCGCGAAGAGGTAGTTCAGGTTTAAGCGAGGTGAAGGGCAAAAAAGAGAAAGATGGAGGGGCGCAAGCCGCTTAAGTACCCAGAGGGCGGGGCCTCTGGCGCGGCGGTGACGCCCCTAGCCGTAAAGGCATGAGTATATTCCTTCAGGTAATCGCGCGGGGTCGCAATTCCCATAGCAAGTATGTTGCACCGAGAGACCAACTGAAAGGGAACTTATTTTAACCAAAATCCAAAGAAAACTATTTGTTAAAACAGTCAAACTTTGTCTAAATTTGTGTGCGTGCATAAAAACCAAAATTATTACTGCTCAAAAAGTTAATTTAGCGTTAGATGAAAGAAATAAGCCTTGCTTGATTAATTATTGTTTGATTGTTCATAATTTTTGTTGATTCTTTGATTATTTTTGTAATAAAATTTCAGACAACTTTGGTCTCTTCATTTGAATATTAATTTGTTATGGTATAATTAACGGATTCTACTTCAGTGACTGAGTTTATGTAACTGGTGATATGTGACTTATCAGTGCTACTGATTATTCATGCTGCTGAACTCTTGCATTGATGCTGCTTTATTCATACCCATCTACTCACTACTGGCTCATGTTCTGGCTGCTGTTTAATATACCTTATTATTTTTACATTATTAGTGTTTAGTGTATATATTAGATCTTTTAGCGTATTGTTTAGCGTATATCTTAGATCCTTGGATACCGTTTCTTTTTATACTTTATATTTTTGCTATTTTGGATGTACTTTGTAACTGGGACCTCGCGTACACAATTTTGTTCCAGCTCATGTACCACATGTAATGCAAATGACAATAAAAGAAACTTGAACATTGAGTTCTGAATATTAAAGAGTGAATATATTACCGGTAATTAAATTGTTTTTGGACAGTAAAGGACCAGCTGGTGCCCTGCTTTAATGAGAGCAAAATAAATTCACACGTGTAGTGAAGTGGAAGAGAAACAAACAAACATCTACTCAATCTCAGCATCGCACCCTTGAGCTGGTTCTGTCAGGATCGGTGCTGCTGTGTCGTTCGGCGAGCTGAACCCAATGTGCAGGCAGGCTCCAGGAGTAAATAAATAAAACACTTTATTATTACAAAATAAAGAGGCTGTCGTGGCAGCTACTTACAAGAACCAAGGACGAGAGGAAAACCATGGAACCATAAGACACCAGGGGAATGCAGACGATGACCCGACGAAGAAAAACACACAGATGCTGACTTATATACACGCACACAGTCATTAACCTTAGGTTCTTGGGCATCATCATTGATGATAAATTATCTTGGAAACAACATATAAGTTCAGTTAAAACAAAAATATCTAGGTCTATTGCGATATTTTACAGAGTTAAAGATTTATTAAATGATAAGGCACTTTATTTATTGTATAATACATTTATTGTGCCACACTTAATTTATGGTGTAGCGTTGGGGGTACGGCGTGTAAATCAATTACAATGCCTATTTTTATATTGCAGAAAAAAGTTGTTAGAATTATCACCAGAAAGAATTTCCATCATCCTTCAAGCATTTTGTTTTATCAAATGAAACTGTTGAAGTTTTATGATTTAGTTGATTATAATATTTTGTTAGTTTTGTAGAAAGCACAGAATAATGCACTTCCTTCAAATATTCAAAAGTATTTAGTTAGAAGAACGAGTAGTTACAATCTTAAGGGGACAAATGTATTTGTGAAGCCACATTTTAGGACTAGTTCGAGGGGAAGATCTCCCATAGTTCAAGGAATTGGGTTATGCAATGAATTGGAGTCAGATATTAAAGTGGCTCAATCATTGGTTGTATTCAAAAGAATGATTGCGTCTAAACAGTTAAAAACATATAATTAAATGAGTGGAGTTTAGAAATTGTAAGTGATACAGAGGAGGTATAAATTAAGTTGTTCATTATTTTGGAAATCAAATAAGTTGGTTGTATGACGTGTTTATTGGAGGTTAAAGGTGCTATGTGTAACTTTCTGTAGAGTGCAGAACTTAGAAAAATTTTCAACCGGCAAAGCATTCTGATCCCTCCCCCTCAGAGCCATATATGGCTCTGAGGGGGAGGCTCTGCTGAGATTCAAATTCAAGCTCTGTTTTTATTGGCTGATTCAAATTCAAGCTCTGTTTTTAATTGGCTGGTTACAAACTCTGTTTTTATTGGCTGTCATTGTCCTGGTCACTCTGTGTTTTTAGTGTTTTTATAAATGCTGATAGAGAAGCAAGGGGACTATAGTTTTTTTCAGAGATTACTTTGTCTAACATCAGTTTGTCAGTAGATAGTGACAGAGTGAAGAAATATGTTAAAAATATATTGTTTGAAAAGTTACAGACTACATTACAATCTTACATACCCCAGCTTTAAAATTAAGTTGTTCATTATTTTGGAAATCAAAAGAGTTGGTTGTATGAATTGTTTATTGGAGAGTAAGGGGCAGATAAAATAAGATTTTTTCTTCTTCTGCCACCTTTCGTTTTATATATGTATTTTCTTTTCTTTTTCTCTTATTGTATGTATTATTGTTGTGTATTTTAATTATAAAATGAATAAATAAATAAATAAATAAACAAAAAAACAAACCTCAACCACACACACCTGGACACATAGACAGGGAAAAGTTGGTTACGTATTGTAACCCCAGATTCTATGAGTGTAAGCGTAGCCCTTTAAAGGCTGTCGCTATTTGGGTTTACCAGCGCACAGCGCGTCGAACACTGAAAACTTCTAGTCCATGCCCACCTTCTTGTGTGGACCCCACTCGGTCCACCATAAATTGTATCTGGACCGGAGCTCGACTCCCAAAGGCATATTCTTTTCTTCAGCCATTTGAGAGCCAGTGAGGCCCAGGTTTTAAAGGGCTATGCTTACACTCATAGAATCTGGGGTTACAATACGTAACCAACGTTCTATTTCATGTAAGCTACACCCTTTAAAGGCTGTCGCTATTGGGTTTAAAGGGCAGAGCAGGATATGGTCCATGCCTCACTGGTCTGTTCGAGAACCATAAAAAACACCCTGACCAGTGGCGGATCTACCATTCAGGCGAACGAGGCCTGGGCCTGGGGCCGCCAATGAGCAGGGGCCGCCAATGAGCAGGGGCCGCCAATAAGCAGGGACCCCAGCCGTCACCTACATCCTTAACATTGCTCCTGCTTGTTAATGTACGTTTAACATAAAAATAATTATAGTTACGATGAAAACTATCTTTAAAAACGCAACAGAAAAAACGGTTGAGTTCTGTACCCCCCTACTAAAATGGACTATTCCGTCATGCGTCATGACGTCACCCACTAATCCAGGAAGTGCTGCTCGCTGCTGTTTTGTGTGAGAAGGAAGCGGGAGACAGGAGACAGAAAAGCGGAGCTGAAAAACGTAAAAAGCGTCAAAAAACAATAACGTATGTTTCTTCACTACCGAAAGTGACAACCTTTTTTAAATGGGTCGAATTCTAAAACTTCATCAACTGCTAATGACGGTCACGAGCGGCAGCGGCCCATTTAAAAGTGTGGCGGAACCGGACATCAGGATCCAGGCACCGAGGCAGTGACTCAAGATGAAGATGAAGTATTAAAGCAAGATGAGGTACGAGGTTTAGAAATTATTTTGTAGGTTGGGTAAAAGAAATCCTAACAGTAATCAGCTGAGACAACCACTATTTTCACGTTTTCTTTCTGTATCAAAATATTAAAAGATATTCGACCTAAATCTTCTGAATTAAGTAGGAGAGAGGGGATTATATATTTTACCTACTTTAGCTCTGCCCTGCTTGCTTAGTATACAGTATTATTAAATTATTCGGACTTTACATTGAATAGAATAGATCTAAAATATTCCACAGTTATCTATAAAAAAAAATTCTCAACCATTTTACAAAATATTTGACTGTTAAAACTTCATCAGACTATCATTGTTTTGTTATTTGGTCCATAGTCCCTCCATTAAATACATTATAAAGCACAACTTATAGCTTTCAGAGTAATGCAAAAATGTGTTTTTTAATAATGACAGGTTTGCTTTGGACAGAAATGCCACTGTTAGTTTAAAACAACAGAATCAAAAGGCTAGGATTGCTAAATTAAAATGTTATCTAAAATGTAAAAATTGATATAAATGAAAAGTGACATTCCCTGATGCATGCTCAATAATCCAGGTGGAAAAATCTGTGACATTATTTGAGTCATTTAGTTTACAGTAAGTCTTACAGTCTGTGTAAGTTTTAAGGTTTAAAAAGAAGTCAAAACTTCCAGTCTTAATTATGGAAACTTGGATAAATGAGAGCCTTCACATGTGTTAAATGTAATAATGTCTTATTTTTTCTTTTATTTCCTCCAACACTAACATTTGTTGTTTTTTCAGATGCAGTCTTTAAACATGCATCATTAAAGACCAGAAACAAGACAGAAGACAACTTTCATAGAAGTCCAGCTGAATAATCAAGGTAATTCATGATCACTTAATGCTGTAAAAAGTGTCTCATGCCTGGACATCTTGCTGTTCATATCAAGCCAGTGTGTGAATTCATCTCAAAATACCACATCTCAACTACACACACTCACTTTTTCACATTGATCTAACAACTGTTCCCTGTTACAGAATATGTAATATAACGTTAAAAGAATTAAAGTTGTGAAAATCTTATAATTTAGGAAAATATATTTCTACTGTATTGCTCACATCTACCCTCTCTATTTGTTTGTGTTTATTTAGTGTTGTTGAATTTTGGTGTAAGACTTGATTTAGAGCCTTTTATTGCAATAATAAAACATCCATCCATCCATTTTCTTCCTCTTATCCGGGGTCGGGTCGCGGGGGTAGCAGCCTAAGTAGGGAGGCCCAGACTTCCCTCTCCCCAGCCACTTGGAGCAGCTCCTCTGGGGGAATCCCAAGGCGTTCCCAGGCCAGCCGAGAAACATAGTCCCTCCAGCGTGTCCTGGGTCTTCCTCTGGGTCTCCTCCCGGTGGGACATGCCCGGAACACCTCACCAGGGAGGCGTCCAGGAGGCATCCTAACCAGATGCCCGAGCCACCTCAACTGGCTCCTCTCGATGTGGAGAAGCAGCGGCTCTACTCCGAGTCCCTCCCGGATGACTGAGCTTCTCACCCTATCTCTAAGGGAGAGTCCAGACACCCTGCGGAGAAAACTCATTTCAGCCGCTTGTATCCGAGATCTCGTTCTTTCGGTCACAACCCAAAGCTCATGACCATAGATGAGGGTGGGAACGTAGATCGATCGGTAAATTGAGAGCTTTGCCTTTTGACTCAGCTCCCTCTTCACCACGACAGACCGGTACAGGGCCCCTTTACAAAGGTTTGCCTGGGGCCCCAAAATGTCTAAGTCCGCCACTGACCCTGACATCCGCCTAACCCTCGTTCTTTATTCAAGCGTAATTACGCACAAATGATCCATGCATCCTGTGCGTACTGGATTACAGACGTGCAACCTCTGTGCCTGATCTTAGCTGAAGGAATGTTTATTCATATCAGACAATAGAAGAATAAGAAAAGGAAACATTTCCAATGAGGAAGAAGGAATTTTCCTGTTTGAAGGAATAACTTGTACAAAAACAACGCCCACCAAATAATGACTGAGCAAGGCTGTGTTCTTTTTATCGTTTGTTGATTTTCTTGTCGTTTTTCTTTCTTATTTTCTTTTATTTTTCATAGTTGTTTGACTATGAAAAATCACTCTGACATCACTCTGAGAACTGAATATGTCAGTGAAGAGCTGGAGACATCTCATAAATTGTAATGGATGAAAAGGGAGTCGGTGATGACCATGAGGCCGCAGAGCAGATGTCCTGCACAGACAACCCTCTGTGCAGAGCTGTGGAGGATGAGGCCCCTGGGTAGAGTGAGCCCTGAGTCCTTGGTGGTTGAAGACCAGAAGAACAATAGGCTTGTGAAATATTTTCACATAACCAGTGTGACAAATGCTAGGAAGACAAAGGCTGACCCTGTGATCGTTCCCTAAAAAGTAAAAACAACTGATCGGATTTACGCACCGCGGCTGTATGTGTCACATAACACCTGAGCGCGCATACTGGGTAGAGCAGGTGAAATTGTTCCTCCTCCGTAGTTTTGTGCGGAGGAGGACAGAACCCGTCCAGCGTAACGACTCTGGACCTGAACGAACTTGTTTTGCTTTTGGGTATAAAAGCAGGATTTGGTCAGAGTTCTGCTGAACTTCCATCTCCTTGAATTTTGAGACAAGAAGGAGCGACAGATAGACCTGACAAGTCACTCACTCTTTTAGCTAACATCAGAGCTAATAACAAGGCTGTTTTAAATGACAGATACTTCAAAGATATCTGGTCCAAGGGCTCGAACGGATCTTCAGTTATTGCCCTGAGGACAAATAAGTCCCACTGTGGTTCCAGGGTGCACGTCACTGGCCTGAGCCGAAACCGTTTTGTTAAAAGGTGATTGAAAACTGTTCTATCATTGAAACCTTCATAACAGGAAGAGATCGCTGCAGCATAAGTTTTAATTATGCTGAAAGCTAAATTTCTGTCCAATAGCAGCTGCAGGTAGGATAAAATGCAGCCCAGGGGACATGAAGTCGGATCCACTTCTTTTTCTATGCACCATTGCTGAAAAGCAACCCATTTAGAAGAGTAAACAGCTTTAGTGGATTTTGCGTGTGCTCCCTGGATGGTACATATTACGTCTTTAGAAAAAACAAATTTTCCTAAGCGTTCTCGTTCAGAAACCAAACCCAAAGGTGTTGATCTATTATAAGAAAACTCCTGATTGCTCCTCCCGCCTGCAGAAGCGCATCCTCTCTCCACGGCAGCTTCCATGATTGACTTATCAGCTGTTGCAGAACCGGGAACCACGGGCGTTCGTGCGTTTTGGGGCGATCAGAATCATTGTCAGATTCTCTTTTCTCACCCTCTCCAGCAGTGCTGACAGTAGAGATGCTGGGGAAAAGGCATAAATTAGCGTTTTTGGACACGGTTTGTGCGCAAACATGTTCACCCCCAGTGGCGGAGCATCTCGTGGATTTAGGGAGAAGAACAAAGTGCACTGAGAGTTCTTCCGAGTGGCCATCAGGTCCACCTCTGCTCTCCCAAACCTGTTCCAGATTTGTGAGATTAGATCTGGATGAAGACACCAATCCCTGTCCAGAGGGCTTCCTCTCGACATATCTGCTCCTCTTTTTAGAATGCCTGGGATGTAAACTGCTCTGATTGAGTGTAAGTATATGCGCGCCCAACAGAGAAGTTTCCTGGCTGTGTTCAGCAGCTGGGCTGAGCACATGCCCCCTTGGTGATTTATGTACGCTACTGCGGTTCTGTTGTCTGTGTGGATCATCATGTGATAATCCTGAAGCAGTGAAGCAAAATGTCTGAGAACTTTTTGTACTGTAAGAAGTTCCAGTACATTTATGTCAGAAGACGTGTTGGCTGGCCACACACCTATCGTTTGTGACAGGCAGGTCCCTCCCTAGTCGGAGAGGAACGCGTCTATGGAAACTGACGTGAATGGCGTCCCTTTGCCCTGGGAAACTCCTTCTGACAAGTTTAGGGAATTCCCCCAGTGGTTCAGATCCGCTCTCACAGATGGGAGGATGGTGATCAGACACCGTTTGTGACGTACAGTGTCGACTTTCAGTTGATTGAACCATCTTTGCAGGTGGCGCATAAACAATAACCCTAGCGGCACGACAACGTACGCAGCTGACATAATTCCTAATATTTTCACAACTGCCAGTGCTGTTACTGTTCCGAGGCCGGACAAAGAGATTCCCTCCTCTGTTCTGACAGAACAGCTGTCATGCTCACGGAATTTAGATTCACTCCCAGGTATGTAATTTGTTGAAGCCCCCCAGTATAGCTCTGCATTGGGTCGAACGCCGCTGCACGCCGTGCGAACGCCATGGCACATGCCTTTGAACGCGGGCGTGAATGCGCCAAGCTCAAATTTTACGACCGCTTACGCGCGTGCATTGTCTTACAATAAACTGCCCGGCGGCGGACTGTTTTGTATGAGACACAAATGTATTAAATTCCTCTTCTTCATCGCTGATCTGGACTTTTCTTTTGTTTTTTTGCCAAAAGTCAAGTGATCGCTTGAAGCGGTCACTATTCGCTTCCTCCTCCGATGAGGAGGAATGAATGAATTTGTCACGAGCAAACTAAAGTCATGTCCAATGTGGATGAGCAAGGTTCTAAATATTTCCTGGTGTGCTATGGGCTGCAGGACCAGTGCTCCCTGTTTTAATTTTATTTTTTAGATATTTTTATTAACATATAAACACAAAATACAGCTGCATAGCTCGTGCCTTTTCTTTCACCACCGACCTGTCAATCAATTCAGTAGGCGTGTCAGCAAATGGCCAATCAGCGACTTCAATTTGTTCCATAGGTAAACACTCCGCCCTGCTTCTGCTCAAATGATGTCAAGAATTTGGAGCTTCACGCTGGAGCTTCACGCTGAGCTATGCTATGAACTGCTTGCGCGCAACACACGTGCGTCGAGCTGCGTTCGGCCCAACGCACAGCTTCACTGGAGCCTTGAGACGGAATTATTGAGCTCTTCTCACAATTTATGGTGAATCCCAGATGAGACAGGTGTTTCACTAAAACAACTGTTTGTGTCTCTACCGCTTTTCTGGACCGAGATAACAGCAGGAGATTGTCCAGATAAAACAGGATTTTTATCCCTTTCGTTCGAAGTGGTTAGAGAGCTACCTCCATGCATGTTGAGAACGTGCGTGGGGCGAGCACATGCCCAAAGGGCAGGTGGTTGTACTGAAAAGAGGCCCTTGAAAGGAAAAAACGGAGGAACTTCCTGTTTGTTTATTATTGGGATGTGAAAATATGCATCCTTCAGATCTATTGACACAAACTACTCCCCTTGCGTCACGTGTTCAAGAAAACGTTTCACAGTGAGCATGTGAAAAGGTCGGTCCATGAGGAATTTGTTGAAGGCTGACAGATCCAAAATTGGTCTGAGCCCCCCTCCCCCGATTTCTTCGGAACCAGGAAGTACAAACCGGCTTCCTCCTCTCCTTGAGTAACTCTGGGAATCACATATTTTTCTAGGAGCTCCAGCAGCTCTGATTGGAGGATTAAACCTTGTCCTAGAGATGTTAACTTGGTTTCTAACACTCCGTTGAATTTTGGTGGTGTTTTTGCAAACTGCAGGGTGTAACCCTTGTGGATTAAACAATGCAGCCACTTGTTCAAAACCGCACGTTTTCTGCCACGCTGTGTTGTACACTGAGAGTGGGAGCACGTGAATGTTTTGTCTCGTGAGGGAGAATAAATGAGCCTCTACCGCCGTCAAGTTGGCATTTCTCACACTGACCCATGGGAGGCTGGCGTGAAAAGGGCCATTTATCAGCTTCTGCATAACGGTTCTTACAATGTTCCCTGACTGTGCCCGGTTGTGTAAAAGAACCGGCAATAGCGGGTGAACAAAACAAGCGCCGCTTCCGTGGGGGTTCACTTTCAGTGCTCGCTTCTGTCAGACTGACAGGAGAGAGGGGCGAGTAACCCTTGCATAAAGCTCTCGCTTTAACTGCAAGTTCATGTTTTTTTACCTGAGTGTGTGGGGACAGAAAAGTCCTTGTGTCATTTGGACAATATCTTATTGTTAAACATCTTACCACTCTGCATCAGGGTATCTTACCACTGTGTTTTCTGACAGCTGTCAGCACTTGTCTCCTCTGACAGGTGAAGAGGCGGGGCTGGTGGGTCGTGGGTGCATGTAGAGTTTACTAAGCGCAACTGTACCAGCTCCTATTTGTGTATCATTACACCAAAACAGTTTTTCTTTTGTTTACCTTTGAAAAGTTGCCTCAGGTCAACCTTCTCATTAAATGTGGAGGATGTGTTTACAAAAAACGGAAAAGTTGAATTCAGCATGTCTGAATGAAAAACAGCTTTTTGAGATATGTTTTTTATTTTTCACTTTAAAACCACTTTTTCAAAGGAAAAAAAAAATATCAATGCTCATCTCATCAAACATACCCCCTGAAAACCGCCATTTCTTAAACTGTCTTCTCCGTGTGTCCTGCATCTGGTTCAACCATGAGGTCTGTTGTCGGCCTCTGCCTCGAAATGTCCCAGGTCTCTGATGCATCTAGGATGTTTGTCCTCTGGGGCAGGCTGATGGAGGGGGCTCATAAAATATTGCAGCGGCCGTGGAGCATCTCTGCTGCTGGCGGTGGAACCTGCTTTGATCTCACCAGCAGGCAGGTGTCCGAGCAGCGCGTGAGTCTGCTCGGGGGAGGGTCACGTGTTTCTGCACCTGTTCCAGGGCATCGATGAGGACTGCTGCTGGTTCAGGACCGACTAGAAATGGGGGCCAGAGAGGCCACCTGGGGACATAGGACCTACAAGGAGTTCCCTTTTAACGTCCTCTGGAATGGACGAAGACAGTTTCAGCCACATCTGTCTCTGCAACAACATTCCCAGGACGAGATGCGGGCGGCGCACATCGCAAGCACCGTAAACAGGTTGGTGATCATGTCCGCTGCCGTGCCGATCTTGTCCGGTTCTGTGGAGAACGGGTTCGGTTCCTTTGCCTCCTTAGCAATGTTAAGGGCTAACATAGATGTTGTTAGTTGCTGCCCCCACCTGCAACGAGCACTGATGGATTTTGTCCGGCATCTTCACGGTGAGCTGGTCACCGTGGGATGGTGGAGTGATACGTCGGCCGACGTGTTTCGCTGCTCTCACCCCAAAGACAGCAGTGATGGCTGCGTAGGAGGCAGTCGGAGCCTTCAGCTTTAAGGGGTCTTTGGCTGAACCCTGGAGGAGGGCGGACACAACCCGGAAAAACAGGGCCAGACCTGTTCCTGATGTCTGCTATGCTAGGCGGCAAACCTTCCCGCCCAAAGGTCAGCGTGGTCTGGCACTTCGGCGCCAGTTCGGGCACTTCCAGGTCGCAAGCTCTCGTCGAACTTGGAGCAGAGTGGTGGATGACCCCTGGGCGCTCGGGGGGCGACCATTGAAGGCAGCTCTGGCTCTACACCTCCTCTAAGGCAGGATGGAATGCGGCTGCTAGCTGTTTCAACTTCAGAGGGGGGAGGCAGTACCGGCTCCAAAACCTCCTGAAAGGCAGGATGGAGCGCGGCTGCTAGTTGTTTCAGCTTCAGAGAGGGATGTGTTCACGAACTCTGCGTCCAACGAGTCCAAAAAATCATCGAGCGAACAATCCCCCCTCGGTTGAAACTCGTCCTCCTTAGAGGAAAAGAGCTCAAACCGGCGTTGCTTCTCCTCAGCCGAAAAAATTATATAAAATTACAGGCTGGACAGGAGAAGAATGGATCCAAAGCTTGCAGAGCGTGGTCAGCTCATAGGCAGCTTTCACACAGGACGTGCAGGTCTGTCGATAAAAAGTAGCCTGTCTGGCACATAGGGCACAGACGGATGGTCTTCTTAGTTGAAGTCATCTTGTGTCATAGAAGTAGTGTGTTTTTCGCATTGGCTGAAGGAAAACGGGAGAAAATCGGGAGTCGAGCTCCGGTCCAGATTCAATTTATAGCGGACCGGGTGGGGCTCACACAAGCAGGTGGGCGTGGACTAGAAGTTTTCAGTGTTCGGCATGGTACGCGCGGGTATACCCAATAGCGACAGCCTTTTCTCAAGATGGCCGCGCTCAGACCAGCTGCAGCTTCATGGGCTCCTGGTTCATCCCTAGTTTTTAGTAATTTTAATAGTGTTTTTGTACCAGACTCTGCGCGTTTTTTGCGGGTGAATTATAGCCGAACTAAACTGTTAAGAATCGGAGCGGATTTACCACAGGGCACAGCTGAAATCAGCAATGAACTCAAATCAGAGCTCGGAAGATTGGAGCTGTTAAGAACATCTTTCTGGAAGCAGATGCGCTCCGGTTCACGCTCCAGGGGAAAGAAAAGGAAGCGGTGCTCCCAAGGTCAGAAGCGGGGCTGCCGAGCAGGAATTATGACGAGACTGCGGGCAGACGCTAAAACCGGGAGACCCCCGATGCCGGCTCTTTTTCTGTCCAACGTACGCTCGCTGGACAACAAAATGGATCTGCTCCGACTGAGAGTAAAGGGCGAGGCAGAGCTCCGCGCTGGACCGTGCCCCGCGCCGAGCACGCGCGCAACGCGTGGGGTGTTCACAGCAGAGCACAGCGTGAAGCAGCCTGTGGCTCCAACGTTTTCGCTACTTGATGTCATTTGAGCAGAAGCAGGGCGGAGCGTTTAGCTACGGGACAAATTGAGGTCGCTGATTGGTCATTTGCTGACAGCCTACTGATTTGATTGACAGGTCGGGTCTGAGAACAAGTTCATTCATTCCTCCTCATCGGAGGAGGAAGTGAATGGTGACCGCTTCAAGCGATCACTTGACTTTTGGCAAAAAAACAAAAGAAAAGTCCAGATCAGCGATGAAGAAGAGGAATTGTGTGTCACACAAAACAGTCCGCCACCAGGGCAGTTTATTGAGAGACACCGCGCGCGTGTGAGCGGTCGTAAAATTTGAGATTGGCATGTTCGCGCGAACGTTCAAAGGCTTGTGCCGTGGCGCTCGCTCAAGCGTGGCACCGCGTGGCATCGCGCTCGCGCTAGCGCGGAGCTATGCCTCGCCCTTAACAGCGTCGGAGGAGTTGAGAAGGTGCTCTGTGCTCTGCCTGACAGAAACGTGGATCTCTGAGGATACACCGGACTCTGTTTATGAGCTGGACGACAGGCTCTTTTTCAGAATGGACTGGTGCACCGAGACTACGGGAAAAACACGAGGAGGCGGTGTCTGTATTTACGTGCACAAAGATTGGTGCTCGAACTGTGCTGTTATCAAAAGGCTTTGCTCAGCTGTTGTGGAGTTGTTAACAGTAAGGTGTCGTCCTCACTACATGCCACGTGACTATTCTGTGATTCTAACGCCAAAAATACACTACACGCGGCTCCGCTCCGCCCCGCTCCGCAGGTCGCAGCTGAGCGAGTCCAATTTCCATTACCTGCGCTCAGCTCAGGTCCGAATAGATGCGCTGCTCCGAGACACGTGCGAGATCGCGCGATAAATCAAGTGAAGTCAGAACAAAACAATTCATTCGGTGGAAGAAGGAGAACAACTGTAGAGAGACTGCTGCCTTGATCTTCTCTCGTAAATAAGCTACATGGTTTGAGCAACAGGAAGTGATGTTTACATTTCAGAATAAAATACGTTTTTATTTATTTATTTCTTGTATTGCGTTTGTAGGCGTAGTCATAGTCATAAATATAATAGTTTAGTCATAGAATAGTCATAAATGATAGTTTGACAGCATTTTTGTACAAATAAATCCGTATAGAGCTAGGATTAGTCCGCCCGTGGTGATTTTATTTTGTAAATACGGAAGTTGTGCTCGTTCCTTTTCCTGTTGGTGCGACGTAATCTTCAAAAGTTGACTCCGGCACAGCTCCGTCATCCGGCAGAAATAGAAAAATTTCTAATTTTGACGGACTGCCGTCCGCTCTCCGCAGCTCGCCGCCGCCGTGCGGAGCCAGTGTACTTTATCTCATTGATTATAATGGGTGCGTATTTGCTGCGGAGGTCGGACCGGAGCGGGGCGGAGCTGCAACGCGTGTGGTGTATTTTTGGCGTAATCACTGCTATTTACATAGCCCCTGATGCTAATGCTAATGACGCCCAAGGAGAAATTCATGACTTACTCACCTCGCTGCAGTGTAAATATCCTGAGGGGCTCTTCATTGTTTGTGGTGACTTCAATCACGTGGACCTACAAGTCTCCCTCCCAGCCTTCAATCAGCACGTTTTCACAGCAACAAGAGGAAATAAAACGCTTGATCAAGTCTACACGAATGTAAAGGGGGCGTACACGGCGAAGCCACGCCCACCGCTCGTGGCTTCCGACCACTGCGCTTTGATATTGGTCCCAAGACAGCTTCCCCCGCTGAGACGCTCCAAGCCGGAACAAAGGGAGATAAGTGTGTGGCTCCAAGGTAGCACCTCCATGCTGAGAGACTGTTTTGAGAATACAAACTGGTCTGTCTTCAGGGAGGCAGCTACTGATGGGAGCTCAGTGGATCTGGAACTTTATGCTTCCTCAGTCCTGGGTTACATCAGTACATGCTCTGAAAATGTATCCATAAAAAATATGTTAAATGTTACCCCAACGAAAAACCCTGGTTAAATAAGGAAGTCCGCACCCTGCTAGCAGCCAGGGACACTGCATTCAAGTCCGGAGATACAGAGGAGCTGAGAAAGAGCAGGAAAGAACTGGTTGATGGCATTAAGAAGGCCAAGGCCACGTATGCACAGAGGATCGAGGGACAGTTCACCTCACAAGACCCACGGAGCATGTGGAAGGGTATTAAATGCATAACAGATTACAAAGGCAAGAGCAAACAATGCCCCAGGGACCCATCTCTGCCTGATGCCCTCAATAAGTTTTATGCACGTTTTGAAGATCCAAACAGACCAGCTAGCACCAGACTCACCTCATCACCAGATGTAGAGCATCTCAGAGTGACCGCAGCAGAAGTGAGAGGCAGTCTCAGAAGGATCAACCCTCATAAAGCAACCGGACCAGACAACATCCCAGGGAAAGTTCTGAAGGAATGTGCGGACCAGCTCTGTGAGGTGCTGGCTGACATCTTCACCACCTCACTTTCACTGGAGTCAGTTCCCACCTGCCTGAAGACCGCCACCATCATCCCAGTTCCAAAGAGCTCCACAGTGACTGGTCTGAATGACTATAGACCGGTGGCCCTCACCCCGATAGTCGCTAAATGTTTTGAGAAACTGGTCATGTCCCACATCAAGACAACCGTCAACATCAACGAGGACCCTCATCAATATGCATACCGCGAGAACCGATCAACAGAGGACGCCATCTCCTCTTTGGTCCACACTGCTCTCACCCACCTGGATCAGAAGGACTCATACGTGCGCATGCTCTTTGTGGACTTCACATCTGCCTTCAACACCATGATCCCCCAAACTCTGATAGACAAACTATCCACACTTGGACTAAGCCCCTCCATTTGTAACTGGGTACTAGACTTCTTAACAAACAGACCACAGTCCGTGAAGATCCACAACTTCTCCTCCTCCACCATAACCCTCAGCACTGGCTCTCCCCAAGGATGTGTGCTGAGCCCTCTTCTGTTCACTCTGCTCACATATGATTGTACAGCCACACATCCAGGCTGTCATATTGTTAAGTTTGCAGATGATACAGCGGTGGTGGGATGCATCACAAACAATGATGAGTCCAGCTACAGACAGGAGGTGGAACACCTGGAGAGCTGGTGCAAAGAGAATAATCTTCACATGAATGTGAAGAAGACAAAGGAGATGATTGTGGACTTCAGAAGGAACAAACACACCCATGCCCCACTGAACATAGGTGGATCTGCGGTGGAGGTGGTCTCCAGCTACAAATACTTGGGTGTACACTTGAATGATAACCTCAGCTGGAGCAACAACACCACCAGCCTGATCAAGAAAGGTCATCAGAGACTCTACTTCCTCAGACGGCTGAGACGAGCTGGTCTGAGCAGCCCAGTCCTCACCTCCTTCTACAGGTGTGCAGTGGAGAGCATCCTGTGCTCCAGCATCAACGTGTGGCATGGAGGCTGCACAGTTGCAGAGAGGAAAGCTCTACAGAGAGTGGTGAAGGCTGCACAGAAGTCTGTTGGAGTCAGTCTCCCCACCATCACAGACATTTACACCTCCAGATGCAGGAAAAGAGCCACCTGCATCATGAAAGACCTCACTCACCCAGCACACTCACTCTTTGCCCCACTCCCCTCAGGACGGAGGTTGAGGAGCATCAAATGTAGAACCACTAGACTGAGGAACAGCTTCTACCCTGAGGCTGTTAGACTCATGAATAAATAAATAATGAGAATAAACACTGCAAAATATCACATCATGCTGATGCTGATCTGTTTTCTTGTTGCTGTGTTCATCTGTGACCATCTGCTCATACAGACTCATGTTCGTGCTGCTGTTTATAATGATGTTTTTCCACTACATTAGGGCTTAGTGTATTACTAGTTGATGTTTTTCTTAGTTAATTCTAGATGTTATTACTGTTTTTCTCTTGCATTTGTTGTTGGATGTAACTGGGACCCCGTGTACATAATCTCGTTTTCATCACATGTACCACATGCGGTGCAAATGACAATAAAGACTCTCTCTCTCTCTCTCTCTCTCTCTCTCTCTCTCTCTCTCTCTCTCTCTCTCTCTCTCTCTCTCTCTCTCTCTCTCTCTCTCTTTAAAGGGCGTAGTTTACACAAAATAGAACAGAAGGTGTATGGATAGGGACAGACCAACAGAGGGTTCCATCCCTACACTACCCTCCCCCCAAGGACGCCCCTTGGCGTCCCCTAAAAATGTCCCCCAAAGCACTAGGGTGGGCAGAGGGAGGAAGTGCCAGGATGGTGGGCACAAGAAAAAAAACCAGACAGAAACAGAGCCTAGGATAAATACAAGAAAAACATCAAAAAAGTTCTGGAGGTCGGCCGGGAGACCGTCTACAACAAGGAGCAAATTCAGGAGGGCAGCCGGGACATTGTCTACCACCAGGAGCCAGTTTTGGAGGGCAACCAGGAGGCCATCCACCACCAGGAGCCAGTTCAGGAAGACGGCCGGGAAACCATCCACCACCAAGAGTCAGTTCAAGGGGACGGCCGGGAGACCCTCCATTATGATGCAACAGGTCCAGTGGATGACCAATCACTACAGTCACCCTGAGCATCCATGACCGACCAGCAGTGCTGGGCACCGCTAATTAAAAAATTAGTTCCACAATTTCTAAAACGCTTATTAATTTTTTTAGGTCCACAATTTCAAAAGCACAAATGTCTTATGAAAATTAGGGGAAGCTAATCTAATCCGCTATTTATATATTTCTATATTATATATATATATATATATATATATATATATATATATATATATATATATATATATATATATATATATATATATATATATATATTTATATATAGCCGGCAGCGTTATCAATATTTGCACTACACTGCCAACTGAAAAGTAACAAAAATGATCCTAAAAGGATGAAATTACAAAAATCAAAGGATTTATTTAATACTTTACGTACATATATTCTATTCGGCCACGAAATTAACAAAAAATAGAATGATCTTTTAATCCCTAAAACCACGTTTAAATCTCAAATACACGGGTGTGTCGCCACCGCATTTATACATAAAGTAACCCAAATACATGAAACTAACGACTCGCCGTCGAATGGTCGACACAAAACCCTCAATAAACTCCTCCGGCCACGTTAATTTGGCTTGAAACAGCGGGGTTCTCTACGGATTTATCCATTAGTAACCCAGCACTACCGGTGTAACAGGCAGACACAGTTAGCGTCTATAGGTAGTCAACAGATTTAATGAAAAGTAACTAAAATACATGAAACTAACGACTCGCCGTCGAATGGTCGACACAAAACCCTCAATAAACTCCTCCGGCCACGTTAATTTGGCTTGAAACAGCGGGGTTCTCTACGGATTTATCCATTAGTAACCCAGCACTACCGGTGTAACAGGCAGACACAGTTAGCGTCTATAGGTAGTCAACAGATTTAATGAAAAGTAACTAAAATACATGAAACTAACGACTCGCCGTCGAATGGTCGACACAAAACCCTCAATAAACTCCTCCGGCCACGTTAATTTGGCTTGAAACAGCGGGGTTCTCTACGGATTTATCCATTAGTAACCCAGCACTACCGGTGTAACAGGCAGACACAGTTAGCGTCTATAGGTAGTCAACAGATTTAATGAAAAGTAACTAAAATACATAAAAATAACGACTCACCGTCAAATGGTCGACACAAAACCCTCAATAAACTCCTCCGGCCGCGTTAATTTGGCTTGAAACAGCGGGGTTCTCTACGGATTTATCCAAGTACCCAGCACAAACAGTAGCCACAGAACCCCCGAGTTCACCTCTGAGTGACCCGGAAGATGTCAAGATGGAATAGTCCATTTTTAGTAGGGGGATAAAGAAATCGACCGTTTTTTTAATTGCGTATTTAATGATCGTTTTCATCGTAACTATAATTATTTTTATGTTAAATGTACATTAACAAGCAGGATCAATGTTAGTGATGTAGGTGACTGCACGGGGCGAGGCGGGGCCGGGGCCACTGCTGAAATGGGACCCCCAGGCATTTACCTACATGGTAGAGCCGAGTCTGTTCTCAGCTCTGCCCCCCTCCCCCTCACACCCTTTCCTCCTCTCTGCTGTTTACGGTGGGGAAAAAGGTAAAACAAGCAGCATAAGAGCTTGTAAATAAGTTTATTGGTTTTTACTGATAGATAATTAGTTATTAGCGGTACTGCATTTTAAATAAAAATAGCACAAATCCGCTTATGAATTATAAAAGTTAGTCAATTCACAAAAACGCTGACAAAAAGTTTAGGTCCATTGTAAGCGGATTAGCGCTTTAGCGCTACCTAGCGTTCATTTGCCCACCACTGCCGACCAGGATGCAGAGGATGGAATAGGGAGACCCTGTCCTTAGTTGCTAGCCAGGCGACACTGGGAACTTCAGCTGGTGACACGAGTAGTTGTGGAGCCTCTGCAACAGGTGACGGGAAGAGCTATGGAACCCCTGCAGCGGACAATGGAAAAAGTTGTGTAGCCTCTGCAACGGGCGATGGGAAGAGCTGTGGAGCCTTTGCAACGAGCGATGGGAAAAGCTGTGGAACCTTTGCAGTGGGCAACAAGAAGAGCTGTTGAACCTCTGCAACGTGCGACGGGAATAGCTGTGGAGCCTCTGCAGCGGGCGATGGGTAGAGTAGTGGAGTCTCTGCAGCGGGTAATGAGTAGAGCTGTGGAGCCTCTGCTACGGGCGATGGGAAAAGCTGTGGAGCCTCTGCTACGGGCGATGGGAAGAGCTATGGAGCCTCTGCAATGGCAATGGTGGAGCTATGGAGCCTCTGTAGCAAGCGACGGGAAGAGCTGTGGAGCCTCTGCTGTAGGTGACAGGAAGAGCCGTGGAGCCTCTGCAACGGGCGACAACAAGACCTTAGGAGCTACAGACGGTGACTAAACCGTAGGGGCTGAGGCAGAATCTTCTTCAGCAGAGTCTTTGTCGGCAGAGTCTTTGTCGACAGATCGGGGACCCCCTGTGGACGTCGAGGCATCGGCTGAACGAGGACCCCCTATGGACGCCGAGGTGTCGGCTGAGCGAGGACCCCCTGTGGACATCGAGGGAATGGTTGAACGAGGACCCCCTATGGACGTAGAGGCATCGGCTGAGCGAGGACCCCCTGCGGACGTCGAGGCGTCAGCTAAGCGAGGACCCCCTGTGGGCGTCGGCTGAGCGAGGACCCCTGTGGACATCGAAACATCGGCTGAGCGAGGACCCCTGTGGACGTCAAGGGATCAGCTGAGCGAGGACCCTTGTGAACGTCGAGGCGTGGGGTGAGCAAGCACCCTCTATGGACGTCGAGGCGTCAGCTGAACGAGGACCCCTTGTGGATGTCGAGGCGTCGGCTGAGCGAGAACCCCCTGTAGATATCGAGGGAACGGCTGAACGAGGACCCCCTGTCGACGTCGAGGCGTCGGCTGAGCGAGGACCCTCTGTGGTCACAAGGAGATCTGTCTGCTCCTCTGAAGAGCGGTGACTCAGACACTCCTTCCTCAGCGAAAATCTTTCTTGAGCTCTTTCAGAGCCTATCTGCCAGGCCGGCAGACAGGGGCTCTGGTACTCCCCTCCCCTTTGAAATTCTCCTTGGCTCTTCTGACAGCTTGTGGGAAGACACTGAAGGAGGGAGTGGCTGGAACCCAGAAATGTCCATCCTTTTAGTCCGGTGATTCCTCCGGTGGCGACGTGGACTGGGAACAGGACCTGCCCAGAGCATCTCTGGCTCTAAGTCTTCGTCGGAGGTGGACCACAACGAGCGCACTCTTGGAGTGTAGGAAAAAGCCAGCCAAAAAACTATGTGGCCACCTCTGAGCTTCCTCCTCTCTTCCTCCTCCACCAAGAGCGGAGATGGAAGGATCTCCACCTCGGGGCTGTGGTTTCTCCGGATGAGTTCTGCTCGGAACCCGTTCATACGGATGACGGTCACTTTTTCATGAGTTGGCGCCGTCTCTTTCAGCCACCGAGGGGATCCGGTCTTCTGCTTGCTAGGTTCGCATTGTGGTGATCGGGTCGGCTAGCTGAACCCAATGTGCAGGCAGGCAGGACTCAGAGACTCCAGGAGTAAATAAACAAAACACTTTAATAATACAAAATAAAGAGGCTGTCGGGGCAGCTACTTACAAGAACCAAGGACAAGAGGAAAACCATAGAACCATAAGACACCAGGGGAACACAAACGATGACCCGACGAAGAACAATACATGGACGCTGACTTATATACACGCACACAGTCATTAACCTCAACCACACACACCTGGACACATAGACAGGGAAGCAGAAGGTGTAGGGATGGGGACAGACCAACAGAGGCTGCCATCCCTACAGGTTCTGACTTTTGGCATAGAGAGAGATTAAGTACAGGTAGTCCTCGGGTTACGACAGTCTCGAGTTACGACGTTTCGTGGTAACAAGTAACGCATCTCCAATTTACTATGAAAAGCCTTATTTCGAGTTACGCAGTTTTAAGTCATAAACGGAATGCGGAATACGGTGGATGGACCGGTTTTACGTCTTAAACGTAGCGACGGAGGAATACTGCACTGTATACCATGAACGCAGTTTTACGTCGTAAACGGAATGCGGAATACGGCGAATGGACCGGTTTTACGTCGTAAACGTTGTAAAGCAGCGACGGAAAATATTGTACTGTACGCGGTGCAATGGCGGAAAATATTGTACTGTACACGGTGCAGTGGCGGAGCAATACTGTACTGTACTGTGAACGCGGTTTTATGTCGTAAACGGAATACGAAATACGGCGGATGGACCGAGGACAGTGTCACCAGCATCACCGTAGGCCATTAACTCTTTTTGCCCTTCATTATGGCTCCCAAACGTATGTGTTTTTTGATAATTATGTAGGGTACTGTGATAGGATAGGCTAAGTGCTTGGTATAGTACTGTACATGTACTGTATATGGTGCAGTATGTACGTATTTTCCGACTTACGTCGAAAATTGGTTTACGACGCCGCATAGGAACAGATCTACGTCGTCAGTCGAGGACTACCTGTACTTATTAATACGTCCTCAAAATCCTGTTCTGTCTGACAATTTTATAACCTTTGAGTTTAGTTGGCTGTCTCAAGACTGGTGTAATCTAACAAAAGGTCTTATGCTGAGTGTTTTTATTTTTCCATTTCATGAGTATATATATATATATATATTTGCTATACATAAGGAAGTAAAAATCATATGAATTGACTTTGTCTCCAAGGTGACATAATCTAAGTGGCCCAATAAGATTAAGGAATTCTAATACACATGTTGGCACAAGGACAAAAAAAATAAAACAAAGGAGAAAAGAAAGGCAAAAATGTGGGAAAATGGTTTAAAAGTAAAGAAAGAGATAGGAGTAGAGGAGAGAGAGAAGTATAGATAGAACACAAATTAACATAATTGAAGTCTGCCTTTAGTCCAGTTCCGTGACCTTAAAAACATTTCCCTTGATGTTCTGTCTGCTGATCTTCACACCCTGACCGCTGTCAATCATTCATCTGCAGATGACTCTGTGGATTACTACAACCAATCTCTTCGGGAGCTCCTGGACCTACACGACCCCTTAAAGACAAGACTGGTGTCTTTCTCCCGTTCAGCCCCCTGGTACACTGATGAGCTGCGCAAGATGAAGGCAACTGGCCGTGCTATTGAGAGACGTGTAAAATCATCTGGTCTGTCTGTGCATAAGCAGGCATATAAAGAACATCAGAAAGCATACGCCTATTCTCTTAAAGAAGCACGCTCCAAATATTATTCTAACATCATCAACACCTGCCCTGGAAACTCTAAACAGCTCTTCTCCACAATCACTCGTCTGCTTAATCCCATTAAGCAAACTCTTGAGGACTCTGCTCAAAAATGCGACCTGTTTCTTTCATCTTTTAAAACCAAAGTTGACACTATCAGATCTCAGCTCCACAACCTCCCCGTTCTCAGTGTGCCACCCACCCGTCTGCATTCTGGGACCCTAAACAGCTTTGACGAAGTTGTTCAGAGTGAGGTGGAGGCCATCATCAAGAAAATGAAGCCTTCATCCTGCGCCCTGGATCCTTTCCCCTCGTCTCTCATAAAAACCAATCATTCTGCAATAGGCCCACTTATCACTCAAATAATAAATCAGTCTCTACAATCTGGTCATGTTCCACTGCCTCTAAAAACCGCCATCATTAGGCCTCTTCTGAAAAAATCTAATTTGGATCCCAACATTTTTTCTAATTACCGCCCAATTTCACACCTCCCTTTTCTGTCTAAAGTGCTGGAAAAAGCTGTTGCTGCTCAGCTGCAGGATCACCTACAACAACACTCCTGTATGAGAAGTTCCAGTCTGGATTCAGGGCAGCTCACAGTACAGAGACTGCATTGCTGAGGGTTACCAATGATGTCCTCTTGGCTGCTGACACTGGCTCTCCCTCCATCCTTGTCCTCCTTGACCTCACTGCAGCCTTCGACACTGTGGACCATAGTATCCTCCTCCACCGTCTTCATGTGGAGGTCGGTCTCTGCGACACAGTCCTGGACTGGTTCAAATCTTTCCTCTCCAATAGGCTGGAATGTGTTAGTCTTGGCAACGCCACGTCCCAGACAGTTTGTGTCTCCTGTGGTGTCCCTCAGGGGTCGGTTCTGGGGCCCCTGCTGTTTTCCCTTTACATGCTGCCTTTAGGTCAAATTATTAATCAGTTCAACATTTCTTTTCACTGTTATGCCGACGATACACAGCTTTACATCAGGACTGGAGCATCCTCATCTTCCACCTTGTCATCTCCATCTTCACTCACTGCCCTCTCTGCCTGCCTGGAGGCAATTAGGGCATGGATGAATCAGAACTTTCTTCAATTAAACTGCTCCAAGACTGAGGCCATACTGATTGGCACCCCTCACCAGGTACAAACATCTCCTATAACAACACTTTCCTTTTCTGGACAAGACATCCCCCTCTCCACCTCTGTTACTAATCTTGGAATAAAAATGGACTCCAATCTTACATTTGAAAATCACATTAAGCATCTGTTTAAAACTTGCTTCTTCCATCTTCGAAACATCTCCAGACTTCGCCCATCCCTAACTTTTTCCGATGCTGAGAAGCTCGTCCATGCTTTTGTCTCCTCCAGGCTCGACTACTGCAACTCCCTGTTTATTGGAATCCCTGGCAAAAACCTTCAGAAACTTCAATATATTCAAAACAGTGCAGCAAGGATCTTGTTGAGAGTTCGTAAATTTGAACATATTACGCCCATTCTCCATAACCTTCATTGGCTTCCTGTCGCCTACAGAATTCAGTACAAAACTGCTCTCATTACACATCAATGCTTACACGGAACTTCACCAGATTATCTGAAGGATATTCTTATTCCATACTCATCCACCCGTTCGCTGCGGTCACAGAACAGCAATCTCCTTCACATTCCGAGAACCAAATTAAGGACCATGGGAGACCGGGCTTTCAGTGTGGCTGCCCCCCGCCTGTGGAACTCTCTTCCTGACTGTCTAAGAGCCCCACAGTCTGTGGTTGACTTTAAGAGCGGCTTGAAGACCTTTCTTTTCGACCAAGCATACTCTACCTCCTCATGATTCTACTTTTGATCTTAGCTGATATTGTTATTGATTTTAATTGTTTTATTATTTGTTTTATTGACATTTAATTCTGTTGCTCCTTGTAGCACTTTGAGATTTTCATTAATGAAAAGTGCGTTATAAATTGAATTCATTATTATTATTATTATTATTAATATTATTATTATTATTAGACTTGCAGAAAGAGAAAAGACAAAACTGAGAAACCACAACAACAAACAACATATGCATGTATGATGATACTTACAA
>JBBPBX010000607.1:93332-105593 GCA_038048925.1 Garcialebias charrua
GAAGCAGAAGAGAGTCCCGGGCAAGGGGGCTGCAGCAACAAGCCCACAGGCCTCGCTGGCAACCCACTATGCAGGAGCAGATCCGTCCATGGACACAGAGACCTGAACCCAAGTTCATACCACCCCTAAACAGAGGCCCATTGGAGCCAGGGCACCCAGACCCAGGCAAGCAGCCACCAGGGCGCAATGACACACATCCCCAAGCACCCAGCTCCAGATGCCGAGAGCCACCAATGCACCGATGGCCAGAGGGCAGTGTAACGGGGGAGTAGGTCCCACATTAAAGCGGGAGCTCAAGGTGATCCAGGAGAAAGAACCACCCAAAACCTAACCTGACACAAAAACAGGCACACACAGACACAATCACACATTCCCACCCTCACGCTCACACACAGACACTCACACCCACTCATCCAACATAAACACACAAAAATGGATGTTCTACACCCACTCATACTCCCCATACACACTCTATACTCCCAGGTCCAGGTAAGTCCCCACCAGAAGGGCAACCCAGTAGATGATTCCCTTGATTTGATTTGATTTATTTATTCATTAATTTTATGAATAAAGCAACAAAACAATACAATACAATAAGAGAGAAAAAATATATATAAAATGAAAGGCGGCAGAAGAAGAAAAAATCTTATTTTTTATAAACAATTCATACAGACAACTCCTTTGATTACAAAGTTAATAATCAACTTAATTTTAACCTCCAAAAATAAACACTTGATACTACCAACTCATATAATTTCCAAAATAGTGAACAACTCAATTATTAATTACTACCCTCGGTATCATACACAAACTTCCAAATTTCAACTCATTTAAATATATGCTTTTAACCGTTTAAACTTAATAATTCTTTTGAATGCAACCATTGATCTGACCACTTTAATATCAGACTCCAATTTATTCCATAACCCTATTCCTTGAACTATGGTAGATCTTCCCCTCGAACTAGTCCTAAAAGGTGGCTTCACAAATACATTTGTCCCCTTAAGATTATAATTACTCGTTCTTCTGACAAAATATTTCTGAATATTAGAAGGAAGTGCATTAGTTTGAGCTTTATACAAAATTAACAAAATATTATAATCAATTAAATCATAAAATTTCAACAGTTTCATTTGATAAAACAAAATGCTTGAAGGATGATGAGAATTCTTTCTGGTGATAATTCTAATAGCTCTTTTCTGCAATATAAAAATTGGCATTGTAATTGATTTACACGCCGTACCCCAAACGCTAATACCATTTAAATGGGATTTGAAAACCAAGAGGGAGGGGGCCTGTCTGATAAGCAGAGGTAACTCGTTCCAAAGTGTTGGGCCTGCTACAAAGAAGGCCCTGTCACCTCTGCGCTTAAGATGAGTTCATGGAACTGTGAGGAGCAACTGGTCCGCTGACCTCAGCAAACGTGGTGGGACATATGGCTGTAGCAAATGAGAGATGGGGGTGGGGGGGGGTGGGCACTGTTCAGCGATTTGTAGACATACAAGAGTACAGTATTTTGAACTGGATTTGAGGTGAACCGGTAGCCAGTGCAAGGAGGCCAAGACTGGTGTAGTGTGCTCTCTTTTGCTTGTACTGGTTAAAAATAGGGCTGCTACATTCTGGACCAGTTGTAGTCATGCAATGGTGGTTTGACTGATATGCATGGCTTAGGAGTTAGATGGAGGAGGGTGAAATCAAACCAGACTGGCATGTGGTCTGAAAACACATTGTCACCGATTTCAAGATTAGTAACAATCACATCACGAGTTAAAACGAGGTCCAACGTATGTCCGCACTCTTGGATGGGACCATTTACATGCTGATTTAGATTAAATGAGTCCAGTAAATCTAAAAAGTCCTTAACCAAGGGCTTCTCATGACAGCCCACATGTAAATTAATGTCCCCAATAATGACAACATGGTCTAATGAAATCCTTAGATCGAGGTGGACGGTAGATGAGTGCGCATAAAGTTGCAGGTGAATGGCCAAGTTCGAAGACGCTCAGCTCAAAGTTGGATGGGCAGTTGTTTACAGTCAAAAGTTGATTTGAATATTGTTAATGTCACGGTTTGATGTGGGATGAGGGAGGAGTCCCGTGGTGCAGACAGGTAGACTCACAGAGGCACGAGTGAATATCAAAACACTTTAATTAACAAACTCAAAATACTGACGTGGCAGTACAAACAAAACTAATACAGCTCTGACTGTGGCTGGAGTACTAACACAAAACGTGGAGCTCTAACACTGAAACATGGAGCTACTTAAACATACTCACAAGACCAAGGAGCTGGGACACGACACATCAGGGAACAGGGACAAAGACCCGACACAAAACAGACTGCAGACAGAGTATTTATACACACACAGACAAGACAGGGAGTAACGACAAACACCTGGGAACAATTAACAGAACAAGGCTGACTCTGAAACGTGGGAGGTAAACCAGGGTGACAGTACTCTAGGTTGAACTAAATAATAATAAGGGGACCTAAAAACATGACTACACCAGAAATAAACATGAGGACTAAACTGGATGGGAACCTAAAGGAGATATGCAGATTGTACTAGATGGGGAACCTAAAATAAACAAGAAGACTAAACAAGTATAAACATGAAGACAAGACCAACAGAGGGAGCCATAAACATGAAGACAAGATCAACAGAGGGAGCCCAAGGCTGACTAAGGCTGACTCTGAAACGTGGGAGGTAAACCAGGGTGACAGTACTCTAGGTTGAACTAAATAATAAGGGGACCTAAAAACATGACTACACCAGAAATAAACATGAGGACTAAACTGGATGAGAACCTAAAGGAGATATGCAGATTGTATTAGATGGGGAACCTAAAATAAACAAGAAGACTAAACAAGTATAAACATGAAGACAAGACCAACAGAGGGAGCCATAAACATGAAGACAAGATCAACAGAGGGAGCCACCCTTACAGTACCCCCCCTCAAGGACGCCCCCTGGCGGCCCCAAAGAACACCCCTCAAAAAACAGGACGGGCGGAGGGAGGAACCGCAGGGACGGTGGGCACGAGAAAACACAAGGACAAAACACAAGGACAACAAACCAAAAACCGACAGGAACAGGACCCGGGAAAAATGCTAAACATAAAAGGCTAAACCTAAAAAACCAACAAGCGCCCAAACATCGAAGCCAGGATGTCGACCTCGGGCAAGGACCCCTCAGGTGGCCGACCGGGAAACCGTTCAACGCGCAGGACCCCGTCCGGTGGACGACCGGGAGCCCGTCCATCCCACAGAGACACCTCAGGCGGGCGACCCGGGGGCCGTCCATCAAGCAGGAGCTTCCGCAGGAGACGAGGCCCCAGGACGGGTGAAGACGAGGGTGGGACCCTCCAGGGCCCACCCAGAACAGGAACCCCATCAAGCGGCGTGGCGGCGCCAAGCAACGAGACGTCATCGACGTAAGGACCCTCCATCGGTGTAGAGGCGTCTGGCTGCAAGACCTCTGGCTGCTGCGAGACCTCTGGCTGCTGCGAGACCTCTGGCGGCTGCGAGACCTCTGGCGGCTGCGAGACCTCTGGCGGCTGCGAGACCTCTGGCGGCTGCGAGACCTCTGGCGGCTGCGAGACCTCTGGCGGCTGAGAGACCCTCTGGAGACGACGTCGAGAGACCCTCTGGAGACGACGTCGAGAGACCCTCTGGAGACGACGTCGAGAGACCCTCTGGAGACGACGTCGAGAGACCCTCTGGAGACGACGTCGAGAGACCCTCTGGAGACGACGTCGAGAGACCCTCTGGAGACGACGTCGAGAGACCCTCTGGAGACGACGGCGAGAGACCCTCTGGAGACGACGGCGAGAGACCCTCTGGAGACGAGAGACCCTCTGGAGGCGAGAGACCCTCTGGAGACGTGGAGGCGTCGGGACCCCCAGAAGACGTGGAGGCGTCGGGACCCCCCGAAGACGTGGAGGCGTCGGGACCCCCCGAAGACGTGGAGGCGACAACGATGAGAGGACCCTTCATCGATACGTCGGCGGTGAGCAGACCCTCTGTAGAGGTGGAGGCGTCCGTCGCGCCGGGACCCTCTGTAGAGGTGGAGGCGTCCGTCGCGCCGGGACCCTCTGTAGAGGTGGAGGCGTCCGTCGCGCCGGGACCCTCTGTAGAGGTGGAGGCGTCCGTCGCGCCGGGACCCTCTGTAGAGGTGGAGGCGTCCGTCGCGCCGGGACCCTCTGTAGAGGTGGAGGCGTCCGTCGCGCCGGGACCCTCTGTAGAGGTGGAGGCGTCCGTCGCGCCGGGACCCTCTGTAGAGGCGGAGGCGTCCACGAACGTTGAGACGCCTTCGAGCGTTGAGACATCGTCTGGCATTGAGGCATCGTGAGGCGTGGAGACGTACGTCGAGACGTCTGCGTCTTCGGTTGAGACGTCGAGCGTTGCGACATTCCCGATGTCGAGTGTTGAGACGTCGAGCCTTGCGACATCCCCGATGTCGAGCGTTGAGACATCCCCGATGTCTTCGTCAAGCAACGAGACGTCTGCAGCGCTGGGACCCTCTGCAGCGCTGGGACCCTCTGGAGGCGAGACTGCAGGCGAGGATGGAGATGCAACGTCCTCTTTGGATGATGCCGGAGACGCGGCGTCCTCTATGGACGATGCCGGAGACGCAGCGTCCTCTGTGGACGAGGCCGGAGACACAGCGTCCTCTGTGGACAAGGCTGGAGACACAGCGTCCTCTGTGGACGAGGCTGGAGACACAGCGTCCTCTGTGGACGAGGCTGGAGACACAGCGTCCTCTGTGGACGAGGCTGGAGACACAGAGTCTTCTGAGGAGGCTGGGGAGACACACTTAGAAACAGACAACTCGTCCTTCAGGGCTGTAGCCAAAGTCAACATCTGAGAGAGACCTGAGTTAGGTTTAAACAAGGACTGTTAATAATGATATCTTCAATAATGGAGTAAGTCTTATATTTATAATGAGGATCCGGGTTATTGACAGCTGCATGAATCAGTCTGTTTATCTGCTGTATGGTGAGAGTGGCCGCAGAACTCTGTCCCACAGCGACCCCTTTCGGCGGCGCCGTGTCCCTGGAGCTGGAACGGGCAGGAGTCCTGCCGGATCCGAATCCGACTCGTCGTCGGACACCCACCACAGCGAAATGGCTCGTGCAGGAGTGAAGGACTTCAACTGGTCGGAGCGGCCATCACCTCGCTTCCTCCTCGCCGGCTCCGCGACCAGCGGTGGAAACGAAGACTGTTCCAACCCGGGTTCGTGGCGGTTCCAAGCGGGTTCAGTTCGAAACCCGCCGACTCTGATGACTGCGGCTTCCCTCTGAGCCGGCGCAGACATCACTGCCCCTGGGTAAGTCCAAATTACCTGTCTGCGGGACTCAAATTGGTCGGGTCTTTTCTGTCACTGTTTGATGTGGGATGAGGGAGGAGTCCCGTGGTGCAGACAGGTAGACTCACAGAGGCACGAGTGAATATCAAAACACTTTAATTAACAAACTCAAAATACTGACGTGGCAGTACAAACAAAACTAATACAGCTCTGACTGTGGCTGGAGTACTAACACAAAACGTGGAGCTCTAACACTGAAACATGGAGCTACTTAAACATACTCACAAGACCAAGGAGCTGGGACACGACACATCAGGGAACAGGGACAAAGACCCGACACAAAACAGACTGCAGACAGAGTATTTATACACACACAGACAAGACAGGGAGTAACGACAAACACCTGGGAACAATTAACAGAACAAGGCTGACTCTGAAACGTGGGAGGTAAACCAGGGTGACAGTACTCTAGGTTGAACTAAATAATAATAAGGGGACCTAAAAACATGACTACACCAGAAATAAACATGAGGACTAAACTGGATGGGAACCTAAAGGAGATATGCAGATTGTACTAGATGGGGAACCTAAAATAAACAAGAAGACTAAACAAGTATAAACATGAAGACAAGACCAACAGAGGGAGCCATAAACATGAAGACAAGATCAACAGAGGGAGCCACCCTTACAGTTAATAATCCTCCACCACGCCGGCCTGATGGCTGCGGGTCATTAAAATACAGACAATTCGGTGGTAATAATTCTGTCAAGGTGCTAGACTCACCCAGCGACATCCAAGATTCTGTGACGAAGGAAAAGTCCAAATCCTGCTCTTGAAAGTAGTCCCTGAGGATAAAATATTTGTTGGTGACAGATTTTGCATTGATCACACACATTCTGAGAGAGTCCAAGGTGGACCCAGCAGTGGTGGTGTGAGCGCGCGCCAGCGGCCGCAGATTTTCCATAACAGCCCCTCCGGATCGAGCAATGCAACGCACCGGCCGACAACTCCCATTGTTTACCTAGTCCGGGCACGTGGGAAGATGGTGATGGAAACCATGGCCACCAGCTGGAGAGAAAGACGCAGCACACCGAGCTTTAAGCTTCACCAGCCGACCATCTCGTTTTTCCCGGCGTCTTGAGCGATATCTCCGGGCAGGCAGGTGAGGAGCGCAGCGTAGGTAAACAGGCACGTCCGCCAACAGCAGGGAAAGGGGGGGTGTCCAGCGGTATGCTTATATTGATCCAAATAAGCAATATTGGCGGCAGAAAAATGAAGATCCAGGAGCTGTTGTCGATCATACACCAGTAGCGAGTTTATGTCCCAGATGAAAAATTAACAAAACACAAACAATTCGAACACCATCAGCAGAGGTGGATTGCAAGCCATGTACACGGCCGCCAACTTACCGGAATTCTTAACAATGCCTGTAACATGGATGATTTAATAAAATACAGTAGACTACCAGGAAGTCATTGATCGCGACCCCCTAAGAGAGTGTAATGGGAAGCTATGTGAGCGCCTGGGTGTGACGAAGCTAAATGTTTTGGTGGCATGAAGCTCGTTAGCCCATCAAAAAAAATAATCCATAAATTAACCTCAGCATTGTATAAGCCGCAGTGTTCAAAGCGTGTGCAAAAGTAGAAGCTTATAGTCCAGAAATTATGGTCTGTAATATTGGATCATTTTCCTCAATAAATAAATGACCAAGTATAATATTTTTGTCTCATTTGTAGAACTGGGTTCTCTTTATCTACTTTTAGGACTTGTGTGAAAATCTGATGATGTTTTAGATCATTTATGCAGAAATAAAGACAATTATAAAGAGTTCACAAACTTTCAAGTGCCACTGTAGTCGTGTACACTTACAGTGTTGTATATGCATATACAGGTGTAAATTCAGGGGTGTACACATACACAGGTGTGTTCACATACAGGAGTGTACACATAAGTGTACACATGCACTATGGTGTACATATACAGGAGTGTAAATATACACAGCAGTGTTTACAACACAATTTGTGCCCTCATTTACCTCCACACACGTACACAGCACTCTACTACATCTCTACAAAGCTAATCAAAAAAGTCATTGTACAGAGACTAATCAGTGCTTTAGATCACATTCATACACCAGTGGGAAAGACATAGGAGACAATGAGGTGTTCAGTGTCTTACCCAGAAACACTTCAGCCTGTGACAGGAGAGTGGTGGAATTGAACCCCAACTCTTCCATTGGAGGATGATTAATCTAACCACTCATCCACAGCTGCCCCAAGTGTACAGAGGTGTACACCCCAGTATGTGTACACCTCAGTCAATATGTTCACTGCTGTGTATGTATACTTTCATTCATTCATTCAACCTTTATTTAGGCAGGTTAATCCCATTGAGCCTCTAGGACTCATTCACAAGAGAGACCTGGCTACAAACAAAGAATGATGACAACAGCAACAGTAGATTTTCCTTGGACAATCAACAATAGACAATAAGAGAGGCCTACAGATTTTTTTTTACATGTTAAAACAAAGATATCAAAGTAGCAAAACAGACAGATTATAAGGTAGATGTAGAAAATCAAAAACAGGAACACGTCTGCATTGGTTTTTGCCAGGATTCCAACAGATTCTTAAAGCCATTTAGAGAAGTCAAGGTTGAGAGCTTCAGATCTTTTTGTAAGATATTCCATGAAGCAGGAGCGGAGTAGGAGAAGGCCCTTTTGCCAAGCTCAGTTCTCACTGACGGAACACTGCAGGTAATCATGTCCTGAGAGCGCACGCTGTAGCTGCACTCACGCAGAGACATGTAGGAGGAGATGTATGAAGGCAGCAGACCAAGAAGTGATTTAAAGATGAAAATGTACCAGTGGAAGAGTCTGCGTGAAGTTAATGATGTCCAGTTAACCAGTGAATACAGGGTGCAGTGGTGGGTACATAATCACAGCCAGTTATGAATCTTAGTGCACCATGATAGACAGCATCCAACATCTGCAGGGTGCTTGTAGGAGCGTTCATGTAGAGAATGTCACCGTAATCAATGGAGGGAAGGCAAGTCACAGTTACAAGGCGTTTCCTAGCATTCAGAGTTAGACATGATCTGTTTCTGAAAAAGAAACCTAGTTTAACGTTCAGTTTCTTTACTAGGTTTTCCACGTGGAGTTTAAAAGAGAATCGACCAGGATACCCAAATATTTATAGGAATCAACAAACTTGCTAGGGACACCATTTGAGGATAAAATCAGAGGAAGAACTGCTGGGAGAACTGTACACACTGTACAAACTTATGTACACGCCCTGTGTGTGTACATCTCTGTATGTGTACACCCATGTGCACATTTACTTTATTCTCTGTTCAATTCCAGTTCAGAAAACTCTCATCTTCAAAGCTACAAACCTTCACTATTCAAATCCTTCAGACAAGAGACATTGCAGTACTGCTTGTTGGTCTGGATTCAAATATCTAACAGGAAATGCCATTTCATAACTCATTGAGTTTTTCCTGTCTTTGACCTCTGAGGTTCCATTTTTGGCACAAATGTTCTTTGTATTATTCCAGCCACATGATTATTGTATTCCATGTATGCTTTGCCTGCCTGGATCTTACACCCTGCTACTGTAGTATGTGTTGGCCTTTTCCAGGGGCGTCGTTGCACAGCCTGCATCTTGTCTTGTATGGTAGACCCTGCCTGACCTCTACTGCCCTTGTGCTGAGGGCCTGTTCTTGTGCTGCCATGATATTTCATGTTGCTGTGTTCATTCGTACGCATCTCAGAGAGAGTCAGAGAGTCTTTATTGTCATTTGCACCGCATGTGGTACATGTGATGAAAACGAGATTATGTACACGAGGTCCCAGTTACATCCAACAACAAATGAAAGAGAAAAACAGTAATAACATCGAGAACTAACTAAGAAAAACATCAACTAGTAATACACTAAGCCTAATATAGTGGGAATAAACAGCAGCACGAACATGAGTTTGTATGAGCAGATGGTCACAGATGAACACAGATGAACACAGCAACAAGAAAACATATCAGCATCAGCATGATGTGATATTTTGCAGTGTTTATTTTAATTTTATTTTTATTTATTCATGAGTCTAACAGCCTCAGGGTAGAAGCTGTTCCTCAGTCTAGTGGTTCTACACTTGATGCTCCTCAACCTCCGTCCTGAGGGGAGTGGGGCAAAGAGTGAGTGTGCTGGATGAGTGAGGTCTTTCATGATACAGGTGGCTCTTTTCCTGCATCTAGAGGTGTAAATGTCTGTGATGGTGGGGAGACTGACTCCAACAGACTTCTGTGCAGCCTTCACCACTCTCTGCTCGCACAGACTCATGTTTGTGCTGCTGTTGTTCAGCATATTGTTTTTGTACTACTAGTGCTTAGCATAATCTTAGTTTAGCTTATTTCCTAGTTCATATCTTAGATCTTAGCACAGTTTGTCTTTAAAATGTATACTTTTGTTTGATGTAACTGGGACCCTGTGTGCATTTTGTTCCACCACATGTATATGATGCGAATGACAATAAAGAAACCTTGACCTTGATGATTAGTACCGCTGTGCTGTCCTTCAGTCCAGCCCTCTCTAGCCACTGGTAGAATTTGTTGATATCAGCCACTTCCTCAATCTGCCGGTGGTAGAAACTGTGCAGGCGCTTATCTTTTCATAATGGCTCTTCTTGTATCTCCCCCTGAACATTGGGTTCTGCTGCTGCCCAAGACATTCACTCACTCCAGGACCGTAGTTGTTTCATTTTGTACAGTTGGAACTTTCTGGGGGGGGTCCGTCACCATTGTTATACTTCTCCACTTATAGCCTGAATGTTTTTCTGTTTTAATGGTCCAGTCAACTTTGAATTGGTTGTGACAGAAGTAATAAAATTCGATGACAATTAAACCCATGAACCATACAGTAAATGTTCCATCTCATGTGACACCATCACAGAACACTGTTCAGCCTCATCCTTCCCTGTTTCTGTTTAACACAGCATAATCTGCTCTGTCACAGCAGTGTCGTCTGGTGACAAGATATAATAACTGCAACAGAACAGAAATGCATTAACTCTGTAAAAGTAAAAACAGCAGAAGTGATGCTCTACCTGTTAGTCATTAGTAGATATTACTTTACCAGCTGTGAAATCAACCATAGACCACTGAGTTTGAAGAAAGAGGCAAAAGTATTTCCCTGAACTAAAAAACAATATATGGCAAACATGTAAAAGTTTAATATTTCTACACCTGTATGTTGTTTTAGAGGAGCCTGAACAAAAACGTTTACCTCTTTCTACACACTCAATACTCTCTGACTGATGTCACAGCTGATCAAGTGCTAACTGCTGACAACCATGAGACAGAACATCTCTTCAAAGGTGATCAGACTATCCCTTTACTATATGACCTGATGACTTTGGTGTTTTAAAAGAGGAGATTTTATTTTAAAGACAACAAATCCTGAAGACTTATCTACCAGTGGATGGAGATAATGAATGGTAAAATTGTTTTATCAGCAGGAAACAATAATTATAACTTTCTTGATGAAATTGGCTGTGGGAGGGCTTGGTTTCATAAAACATCTTGTGTGGTCTTAAGTTTTATAGTTTGTTAACATGAACTTGGTACTGTAAGCTTGTCAATGTTGGATTTACTTGTGTTCTCTGCCTTAGTTCCGTTCCAGTTTTGTAGCTCAGATTATCTTTATTTCCGTCAAAATTTCTAGTTTCTCTTGGTAATTTTTTAGTTTAAAAATTTACTGCCCATCATCTTATTATGGGGGTCCTCTGCTACGCAACACAAAACCTGAACGGGTCCAAAAGTACTTTATAAGACTTATGTTAAGATCCTGAACAAGAGAACTCTGCAGAACAGAGCTGTCAGCGTGTGGGACAAGAAGCTTGGAGGTCAGTTTTTTTTTGTCAGTCATCAATCTTGAGGTTTTAATGAATGTCCTTTTTGCAGTTTGTCTGAGAGTGAGTGGGCTCAGGAAAGCATTGTCAGTGAACACAATCCACCATGCCATCCGCCGTTGCAAGCTGAAACTCTACAGTGCAAAGAGGAAGCCATTTCTAAACAAGCTCCACAAGCTCAGACGTTTGCACTGGACCAGGGGTCATTTAAAATGGAGTGTGACAAAATGGAAGACTGTTCTGTGTCAGATGAGTCACGATTTGAAGTTCTTTATGGAACACTGGGACGCCATGTCATCCGGACCAGAGAGGACAAGGATAGCCCAAGTTGTTATCAACGCTCCGTTCAGAAGCCTGCATCACTGATGGTATGGGGTTGCATGAGCGCTTGTGGCATGGGCAGCTTGCATGTCTGGAAAGGCACCATTAATGCAGAGAACTATGTTCAGGTTCTAGAACAACATATGCTCCATCTAGACGTCATCTCTTTCAGGGAAGACCCTGCATTTTTCAACAAGATAATGCCAGACCACATTCTGCAGCAATCACAACATCATGGCTACGTAGGAGAAGGATCCAGGTACTGAAATGTCCAGCCTGCAGTCCAGATCTTTCACCTATAGAGAACATTTGGTGCATCATAAAGAGGAAGGTGTGACAAAGAAGGCCCAAGACGATTGAACAGTTAGAGGCCTGTATTAGACATGAATGGGAGAGCATTCCTATTTCTAAACTTGAGAAACTGGTCTCCTCTGTCCCCAGACGTCTGTTGAGTGTTGTAAGAAGAAGGGGGGATGCCACACAGTGGTAAAAATGGACTTGTCCCAACTTTTTTGGGATTTGTTGACGCCATGAAATTTTGAAACAACATATTTTCCCTTAAAATGATACATTCTCTCAGTTTAAACTTTTGATCTGTGATTTGTGTTCTATTCTGAATAAAATATTAGATGTTGGCACCTCCACATCATTGCATTCAGTTTTTATTCACAATTTGTTTAGTGTCCCAACTTTTTTGGAATCCGGTTTGTAATATATATATATATGTAT
>JBBPBX010000607.1:106768-123794 GCA_038048925.1 Garcialebias charrua
TACTGCAAGTACAGCTGCGACACACATAAAAAAAGCATCAAAAATAACCTGATAAAATTGCTTTGGGCCCCATAAGAAGCAGTTGGTCCTCACAATTTGGTATAACTCAGAAAACTGGGCCTCACAAAGTAACATAAACAAGGACACACACACACAGGTTTGTTTTGCTATCTTTATGGAGCCATTGCATTGACTTCCATTCATTTCTTATTCATTTCTATAGCCTAACCCTGACCTTTACCCTATCCTAAACCTAACCATTTTCAATACATACCTTACCCTAAACTTAACACAACCCCAATTCACACCGTAGTCCTAAACCTAACCCCTAACCCACCAATGGGACTTCTTCTTATTGGGCCCAGGCTTTGGGCCCCAAAAGGAGCAGTTGGTACTCACAATGTAGTTGGGAAACTGGGCCTTACAAAGTAACATAAACAAGGACACACACACACAAGCACACCGTTTTGTTTTATTATCTTTACGGGGCCTTTGCATTGACTTTGTCATACTATGACTTTGTCATACTACTTTGTCATACTACTGTTTACATTCACTGTTTACATTTATTAATACAGTTTACATTTATTACTACTGCTTTACATTTATTACTACTGTTTACATTTACACTACTTTTATCTACACTACTGCAGATACATATACAGCATTCTCTGACTAGCCTTATCTAAGGATGCCAAATGTGCCTTATGTGCCTCACTGCATATGCCACTTTGCCTCTATACCAACATCAACTACCTCATACATATACTGTGTACATTAACTTATATGCTGCTGTGCCACTCTTTGCAAATGTCAATGCTAGAACCTTCAGTTTATTTTATAGATATACTTTTTATACTTTTTATACTACTATGCAAAAACTCAGGACAGTATTACACTTTTATTATTTCATTTTATGCTTATGTTCATTGGGTGTTTGGTGTTTCAGTGTTGGTGTAAATTTTCATACTTTTATACTATTATGAAAAAACTCAGGACAGTGTTACACTTTTACTATTTTATGCTTATGTTTATTAAATGTTTTAGTGTTTAGTGTTTAGATGGTTACTGTTGCACCGAGGGACTGAGAGAAACGCAATTTCGGTCCTGTGTATGTCCTGTACATATTGCAGTTCTGACAATAAAGTTGACTTTGACTTTGACTTTGACTTCCATTCATTTTTCATTCATTTTTATAGCCTAACCCTGACCTTTACCCTAAACCTAACCATTACCAATGCATACCTTACCATAAACTTAACACATCCTCAATTCACAGCGTAGCCCTAAACCTTACCCCTAACCCGCCAACGAGACTTCTTGTGTGACCTGGGCTTTGGGCCCCATAAGGAGCAGTTGGTCCTCACAATGTAGCATAAGTTGGAAAAATGGGCATTAGAAAGTAGCATAAACAAGGACACACACACACACACATAACTTACCTATGTCCACATTGGGGACGCATGTTTTAACTCCCTACTTTAGGGGACACCCCTTTCTGAATGGTTTAGGGACAAACTGCTAAGTGATTTTTTTTACTCTAAATTTACTGAAAACAAAGGTCACCTGAAAATTTTGTTTAAATCATTTTTTGATAAAATTGTTTTTTACCCTCACATTGGGGACCGGATAATTTTTTCATCCACTTTGGGGACTTGAGTTTTACACAGATACACAAACTGATTAAAGTCACCTTTGGGGACCTTATATCCATTTGGGGACTTCAGATTTACATAGATACACAAACTGATTCAAGTCACCTTTGGGTACCTTATATCCATTTGGGGACTTTAGATTTACACAAATACACAAACTGCTTAACGTCACCTTTGGGAACCTTGTATCCCTTTGGGGGCTTTAGATTTACACAGATACACAAACTGATTAAAGTCACCTTTGGGTACCTTATATCCCTTTGGGGACTTTAGATTTACACAGATACATAAACTGATTAAAGACACCTATGGATACCTTATATCCCTTTGGAGACTTCAATTCAATTCTGTTTATTTAAAAAGTCCAAATCACAACAAAGTTGTCTCAGGACACTTTACAAGAACATTCATATATGTAGAAAAGCAGCTTAGTAAAGGTCTATTTCTAAGAAAGTTTTACATAGGTTTACACAGATACACAAACTGAGTAAAGTCACCTTTGGGTACCTTAAATCCCTTTGGGGACTAGTCATTGTTTCATATACATCCATTTCAAAACATATGTAATATGAACAAAACAGTGTACTGCAAATATGCAACCTTGTATTAGTTTATATTGATCTGGCTGGTTGTTCTTGACTTTTGAATTGGGGAAACCTTGTTCAAAACAACCCAAAAATAAATGCTGCACAATATACTGTATGAGCAGCAATGCAAATGTGAAGACATACAGAAAGTACTCTAGATCATCAATATTAGAATTTCCTTTTATCTTTTCTAGCTCTATTGTTTAGCTTTGTGCCAAAAGTAGTTTTTTTTACCTTAATTTGGTTCAGCGGTCTGTTATCCAGCCTGAAGTTAGATAATCTGCACAAACTTAAAGACCATTGTTTAAACCAATTCTGAGCCACTTCTGTTGATGTGTGATAAACTCTGTTTTAGTTCACAGTTGGACCTCTGACATTGATGTTTTCCATTTTACTTCTGCTTAAGTACAGCACTTGCATAATATTTTTTTATTGAATATATGTTAACAAGATGTTTCCCCCTCCCAAAAAAATCCCCCCAAAATATTTCTCTATATCCCATCCATCCCATCCATCCATTTTCGTCCGCTTATCCGGGGTCGGGTCGCGGGGGTAGCAGCCTAAGTAGGGAGGCCCAGACTTCCCTCTCCCCAGCCACTTGGAGCAGCTCCTCTGGGGGAATCCCAATGCGTTCCCAGGCCAGCCGAGAAACATAGTCCCTCCAGCGTGTCCTGGGTCTTCCTCTGGGTCTCCTCCCGGTGGGACATGCCCGGAACACCTCACCAGGGAGGCGTCCAGGAGGCATCCTAACCAGATGCCCGAGCCACCTCAACTTCAATTTCTCTATATCACCCTCTTGAAATAGATTTTTCTTCAATAAATGAAAATCATAAATAAATGTATTTTCCTCTGATATAAATTCTTCCTAACTTTTAGTAGTTTTTTTTTAACTAGAGACCAGCCTATTGGATTTTATGGACCAGCTTCTGGCTAAAGATGATTGGTTAAACATGTCAAAAATATTTTCCCAAAAGATTTAACAAATTTATAGTCTTATTTCAGATTTGTTTAGTATTAAATCATGTGAAATTTGAGACAATGTCAGCCCAAGAAATACACACAGAAGAAAAATAATTCCAACAAAAAATGATTAACTTTTTTACTAACAATTTCAGAACTCTATTGAAACACTCTGCAATTCAAATAAACATTGGAAAAGAGCATGAATCATCAGGACAGGCTTTGGGCAACAAAAATACACCTTCAATGGGCTAGTGTGTTTTGTGTTCAACATATTAATTTCAAGTATTACATCAAAACAAAAACTTAAATCATTATTTGGTACACAATTCAATCTACACATTCAATGTTTGATGCATTTTTTTAAACCTCAGTCTAATGTCAGTCCTTAAGCGTATGGGATTCTGCAATGATACAAGTGTCTTCACTAACAAATTAAAAAGATAACTGTTGAGGTAATTTTCAATAAAATTGTTATGAATAGTTAGCACCTTATCAACTGTTACATCTGTCATAGAGCACCAAGTATGAAGAACATATATGTCTTTGTCCAGGCTATACTAATGGTTAACAAACAAGTTTTTATTCTATAAGATGTAACCAGAGTAAATTTCTCCATTCCAAGATCTCCATTCCTATCAGAATAATTTTGTTATATTACAATAGTATTTTCCCCCTTTACATTTTATTATTATTATCTCAAGAAGTAATTTCTTAAAGATTTTTTTATTGTTAATTATTTCATTAATTTCAAACATTTATTTTTGGAAAAAAGTCCTCTTTTCTTTGATTCTCTTGAGTAAAAAGAAAACCAGCAGGAACAAACATCATTCAATGTGTTTGTTCTAGCATGGTTTCTTTGTCACCTGACTGGTAGCAGTATGCAACCATCAGTATCTCATCAAATCAGCTGGTGCTCATCAGGCAAGGTGGGAGAGGCTTTACAGTTGCTGCTGCAGGAGAGGCTTCAAGTTGTTTGTAAACCTCTCTCTAATAATAATAATAATAATAATAATAATAATAATGAATTCAATTTATAACGCACTTTTCATTAATGAAAATCTCAAAGTGCTAATGCTGTTTGCCACATGTGATGACATGCCTCTCAACTCTTACATGTGTATTTGTGGGACAGAAACCTTCTGCTGATTATGTGTTTTAACCGTGGGAACTGGTGAGTGTTTTGTTTGTTGTCTGGAGCTGGCAGAGTTAGTGCTGGTCTCCATGTAATTGTTTGGGCTCTGTGTTAGTTCAGTGCTAATGCTAACAAACTTTTTTGAATATTCTTTGACATCATCTTGAAGTAATTAACTGAAGGTACATTAAATGGTGGAATGCTATTTTGTACTAATGTGAAATATTGAGAATCTAATGTTATTTGATTTTTGAAAAGTACTCAACTGAGTTTAATTATATTTATAATCTAAACTTAATTACTATAGTAAAGATGGAAAAGCATGTACAAGTATTGATTATATTTATGAAATGATTTTGATGTTGATAAAAACCCAGGGTTATTTATTAAGAGGTCTGCTTTATACAGGCCAGGTTCCTGATTCTGAAGGCTCCTGATTCCGAAGGTTCCTGATTCTGATGATCCTGATTCCGGATCGTGTCTGTTGTCGAGCTGACCAGACTGGCGAGCTACCCTATAATGAACCAGGAGAACTGTTGAATTCCCTCAACTCCTTCCAGTCTGGTAGGAGATGTTTAAGCCTACAACCACATCCACATTTTCCTCTGGACTGAACTGAATTGGATCCTTTCCAACAATCCATCTTACTCCCATCAAGGAGTTGAACTGTGAACATTTTTTCCCATGGCTATAAGAAAAGAAAAACAATTGTGGAGAATTCATGGTTTCAAGTACTTGTTTGTATGTATAGATTTTGTAAATATTGTATAATATAATTCACTTTCTTGGCACTATAAGGTTGTCTGTGTGTTTTTACAAGGTACCACTTCCCTCTAGCAGTCAAACCCAGACTCTTCTGATTTAACTATCTCATTAACCAACTCAAATACCCATATATGTTATGTATACATGCTACAAAAACAACTTTCTCAAAAACAACACACTGGTGTCAAAGAATGCTACTTACCTAATATTAACCCTTTATATTTTTGGAGGGTCAGTCGGATAGTCGAACCTCGGATTCAGGAGGAGCAGTGTGGTTTTCGTCCTGGTCGTGGAACACTAGACCAGCTCTACACCCTCAGCAGGGTCCTGGAGGGTGCGTGGGAGTTTGCCCAACCAGTTTAAATGTGCTTTGTGGACTTGGAGAAGGCATTCGACCGCGTCCCTCGGGGGGTTCTGTGGGGGGTACTCCGGGAGTATGGGGTACCAGGCCCTTTGATATGGGCTGTTAGGTCCCTGTACGACCGGTGTCAGAGCATGGTCCGCATCGCTAGCAGTAAGTCAGGCTCATTTCCGGTGAGAGTTGGACTCCGCCAAGGTTGCCCTTTGTCACCGATTATGTTCATAACTTTTATGGACAGAATTTCTAGGCGTAGCCAAGGTGTTGAGAGGATCCGTTTTGGTGGCCTTAGAATCGCTTCTCTGTTTTTTGCAGATGATGTTCCACACATGTTTTGCAGATGATGATCCTATTGGCTTCATCAGATCGTGATCTACAGCTTTCGCTGGAGCGGTTTGCAGCTGAATGTGATGCGGCCGGGTTGAGGATCAGTTCCTCCAAATCCGAGGCCATGGTCTTGAGCCGGAAAAGGGTAGCATGCCTTCTCCGGGTCAGGGAGGAGGCCTTGCCCCAAGTGGAGGAGTTTAAGTATCTCGGGGTCTTGTTCACGAATGAGGGAAAACTGGAGCGTGAGATCGATAGGCGGATAGGTGCAACGTCCGCAGTGAAGCGGGTGATGTACCGGTCTGTCGTGGTGAAGAGAGAGCTGAGTCAAAAGGCGAAGCTCTCAATTTACCGATCGATCTACGTTCCCACCCTCATCTATGGTCATGAGCTCTGGGTTATGACCGAAAGAACGAGATCTCGGATACAAGCGGCTGAAATGAGTTTTCTCCGCAGGGCGTCTGGACTCTCCCTTAGAGATAGGGTAAGAAGCTCAGTCATCTGGGAGGGACTCTGAGTAGAGCCGCTGCTTCTCCACATCAAGAGGAGCCAGTTGAGGTGGCTCGGGCATCTGGTTAGGATGCCTCCTGGACGCCTCCCTGGTGAAGTGTTCCGGGCATGTCCCACCGGGAGGAGACCCAGAGGAAGACCCAGGACACGCTGGAGGGACTATGTTTCTCGGCTGGCCTAGGAACGCCTTGGGATTCCCCCAGAGGAGCTACTCCAAGTGGTTGGGGAGAGGGAAGTCTGGGCCTCCCTACTTAGGCTGCTACCCCCGCGACCCGACCCCGGATAAGCGGAAGAAAATGGATGGATGGATGGATTTTTGGATGACACCATTTTGTTAATAAAGTTTGTCATTTTATTCTCAGCTGGTGTCCATGTTACTATGCAAATGTTTATGTGTAGAGCATAGATAGACCATGCATTTACTACTGGTTGCTGAATATATTATTCTGCCAGAAGATAAGTACATTTAGTTAGTCCTAAAGTTTACTCAGTCAGATCGATAAGTTTGCTGCCTCATCATTGTAGGCAAATAGTTTGTGCTCAGCACACAAACTGAAAACAGATAAACTAAAGGTTCACACATAGCTCTGCGTACATCTGTACGCGTGTCCGTAGGCATGTACTGTACGTAGCCAGTTCATCCCCATACCTCAGCATACGTTCTCACGTTCATTCTCGCATTTTCGCACCAAATTCTTGACATCATTTGAGCAGCTGCAGCGCAGAGCGTTTACCTACGGGAAAAATTGAGGTTGCTGATTGTCATTTGTAGACATGCCTACTGATTTGATTGACAGATCGGGGGAGGCGCGAGCTGGCAGCTGCAGCCACAGCGGTGTTCTGTGTTTATATGTTATTTAAAAGTCCTAAAAAAATGGAGCGCTGGTCGTGCAGCCCACACATCAGACCAGCACACCAGAAAATCTGCAGAACCTCCCGCAGCCACGATGGACCCGAGTTTAATTCGCTCGTGACAAATTTGTTCATTTCTCATCATTTCAGTCATGGAGTCGACGGAAGAGAAATCAATCACTGACTTTTGGCAAAAAAACTAAAGAAAAAGCCAGATCAGGGATGAAAAAGGGGGATTTATTACATTTGTGTCGCATACAAAACAGTCCGGCACCGGACTGCTATGTTCCAGGGACCCCCGAAACACAAATATTACCATCAAAATAGATAAGCACACATAGTTTTACACCCCGAACCCAACCGTCTTGGTCCCGTTGCTCAACGTGGCCCCTGAAAAAAGATGGCCCCGTAGGGGTCCCAGGCCCCTGGCTCTGACATATGTTAAAGAGGGCCCCGAGACGTGAAGATCCATGTATGCTTGGTGGAAATCGGACCGACGGTTCAAAAAATGTCAACCCTAGATTTTTAGGGTTTTTCTAGCTTTTGGGGGGCCGCTACGGGGGACCCAAGGGCCCGAGGCGCACGGGACCAAGTCCCCCGCGTTCGTCTTGAGCCCGAGATCAACATACTCAAAAATCAACCTCCTAGCACTTTTCTAAAAAAAATGAATTGGGATAGTCATCAGAACATTGCAAAACACTGTTGGAATTCGAACCTTACCCCATTTGTGACCACAGGCTGGAAACATGAAAAAACAGTTATGAAAAAAAAGACAAGATGGATGTGTTCCACCCTCCCCCCAATGTTGACACCTCAAATCTGGGGTCCCTAACCGCTTTCGGCCCCGAGTTAGGAACTTAAACACTTTTGGCCCCCAAAAACTGCCTTTTCTGAACATATTTTGTAAATTTGGACCCCTTCCCGTGCACATACGTGCACAAAACTTTCACACTCTTTTAGGGCTTACTCCATATACATGTGATTCAAATCTGGAGTATCCAGGACTTCGGGGTCCTGAGTTATGAATTTTCTTCTTTAACCCTATTTTTCACAAAAAATACACCTGACCGGCATTTGCGGGGTTGTTTGGGGGTCTTACGGTGCACGTAGGAAGGCCAAATTTTCAGGGTAGATGCGGCCTATCCTGATCTACATCTCCAGCAAATTTGGTGCAGTTCCTTGCTTCCTTCAGGGAGATACAGGCTGCAGAAGGTGTAAAAAAACGGGTGGGAATTGTCCACAGGCCTCCGTTTGTTCAAAAGTTAATTAAGGTACCTTAACTTTGACCTAGCACCACCAAATTCACAGGATCTCTTAAGCACAAGCCTTTCTACCAGATTCTATAGTTATGTGGCTCTGGTCTATTCCTGTGGCCCGTGGCAGCCCCATGAACACAGACCTAAACGCAATGTAAGTCAATGGGCAATGTAAGTCAATGGGCCTACAGCTCCAAGTTTGCGGGTTAATTGTGGGGCAGAGGAAGGGGTCATCAAGACGAGCTCATTCTTAAACTACACCACTCTGTTTATGCAGTCCAGTGCAGCGAGGACTGTCCAGACTTATACATTGGAGAAACGAAACAGCCCATCCACAGAAGAATGTCTCAACATAGGAGAGCCTCCTCCTCTGGACAAAACTCAGCTGTTCACCTCCACCTCACAGACTAGGGACACTCTTTTGAGGACCAAAATGTACATATTCTGGACCGAGAACACAGGTGGTTTGAGAGAGGTGTGAAGGAGGCGATTTATGTAAAAAGAGAGAAACCATCGTTAAACAGAGGAGGAGGTCTAAGATTTCAACTTTCAAAAACTTATGGCGCGGCCCTGGGTCTGGTTCCCAGGCGTCTCACACCTGATGAGAACAGAGGAGCTTTGTTTGTGAATTAGACCAACAAAGACTTTGACAGGTCCCTGCTATCAATGGGTGAAGTGTGACTTGTCATTTCACATACAGTAGGATGTGTGTGTGTGTTCTGTAAGCTCTGTTTTCACACACTGAACTTTGAATGGGTCACAGGTACGTGTTATCCCAAGTATGTGGGGGTGTTAGTTTCCAATTTAAATATGTTGGTGCGTGTCAATGGCTTGTCCTGTTATAACTGCTTCCCCTGACTGTCTGCTAAACTCAATTGATAAAGCTTTTCGGATGAGAAGCGAAACGTCTTGTTTGTTACAAATAAAGTCCAGTTGTTCTGTATTGAACGCCTTTTTTGATTTTATCATGTCCTGGACGACTGAGAATCTTCACCAGCATATGACTAATTAATCTTTGGCACAAGCCATTCTCTTCAAGGCAATGATCCGGTTTCGGACGTAATTTTTTACCCCAGTCCAGTTTCTGTCCTTGAGTGCATTTGGTTCTGCCTTGATGCACTGAAGGCAGTGTATTTTCTGAGGTACCTTGCATGTGTGGATGAAATTCATCATGTGTCTTTCAACTGCACAAACCTCTGTGTCTTCACACTTACATTTAGCATTCCCCCGGTTGCCTGTGATGAACAAATGTAAAGACCATAATATTAAAAAAATTCATCCATCCATCCATCCATTTTCTTCCGCTTATCCGGTGTCGGGTCACGGGGGTAGCAGCCTAAGTAGGGAGGCCTAGACTTCTCTCTCCCCAGCCACTTGGAGCAGCTCCTCTGGGGGAAGCCCAAGGCGTTCCCAGGCCAGCCAAGAAACATAGTCCCTCCAGCGTGTCCTGGGTCTTCCTCTGGGTCTCCTCCCGGTGGGACATGCCCGAAACACCTCACCAGGGAGGCGTCCAGGAGGCATCCTAACCAGATGCCCGAGCCACCTCAACTGGCTCCTCTCGATGTGGAGAAGCAGCGGCTCTACTCCGAGTCCCTCCCGGATGACTGAGCTTCTCACCCTATCTCTAAGGGAGAGTCCAGACACCCTGCGGAGAAAACTCATTTCAGCCGCTTGTATCCGAGATCTTGTTCTTTCGGTCATAACCCAAAGCTCATGACCATAGATGAGGGTGGGAACGTAGATCGATCGGTAAATTGAGAGCTTTGCCTTTTGACTCAGCTCTCTCTTCACCACGACAGACCGGTACAGAAGCTGGCCATTGGGACATGGAATGTCACCTCTCTGGTGGGGAAGGAGCCTGAGCTAGTGTGTGAGGTTGAGAGGTTCCGGCTAGAAATAGTCGGACTCACCTCAACGCATGGCTCTGGCTCTGGAACCAGTTTCCTTGAGAGGGGTTGGACACTCTTCCACTCTGGAGTTGCCCCTGGTGAGAGGCGCCGAGCAGGAGTGGGCATACTTGTTGCCCCCCATCTTGGTGCCTGTACGTTGGGGTTCACCCCGGTGAACGAGAGGGTAGCCTCCCTTCGCCTACGTGTGGGGGGACGGGCTCTGACTGTTGTTTGTGCCTATGCGCCAAACGGCAGCGCAGATTACCCACCCTTTTTGGAGTCCTTGGAGGGGGTATTGGAGGGTGCGCCTCCTGGGGACTCCCTTGTTCTGCTGGGGGACTTCAACGCTCACGTGGGCAATGACAGTGAGACCTGGAGGGGTGTGGTTGGGAGGAACGGCCCCCCTGATCTGAACCCGAGTGGTGTTCTGTTGTTGGACTTCTGTGCTCGTCATGGATTGTCCATAACGAACACCATGTTCAGGCATAAGGGTGTCCATATGTGCTCTTGGCACCAGGACACCCTAGGTCGTAGTTCAATGATCGACTTTGTTGTCGTCTCATCTGATCTGCGGCCGCATGTCCTGGACACTCGGGTGAAGAGAGGGGCGGAGCTGTCAACTGACCACTACCTGGTGGTGAGTTGGCTCCGATGGTGGGGGAGGATGCCGGTCAGACCTGGCAGACCCAAACGTATTGTGAGGGTCTGCTGGGAACGTCTGGCAGAGTCTCCCGTAAGACGGAGCTTTAACTCCCACCTCCGGGAGAGCTTTGAACACGTTCCGAGGGAGGCGGGGGACATTGAGCCCGAGTGGGCCATGTTTCGCGCCTCTATTGTCGAGGCAGCTTATCGGAGTTGTGGCCGCAAGGTTGTTGGTGCCTGTCGTGGTGGCAACCCTCGAACCCGGTGGTGGACACCGGCGGTGAGGGATGCTGTCAAGCTGAAGAAGGAGTCCTATTGGGCCTTTTTGGCCTGTGGGACCCCGGAAGCAGCAGATAGGTACCGGCAGTCCAAGCGGCATGCGGCTCGGGTGGTTGCTGAGGCAAAAACTCGGGCGTGGGAGGAGTTCGGAGAGGCCATGGAGAATGACTTCCGTACGGCTTCGAGGCGATTCTGGTCCACCATCCGGCGTCTCAGGGGGGGAAAGCGGTACGCGACCAACACCATTTATGGTGGGGATGGCGTGCTGTTGACCTCAACTCGGGATGTTGTGAGTCGGTGGGCGGAATACTTCGAAGACCTCCTCAATCCTACTGGCACGTCTTCCACTGAGGAAGCGGAGCCTGGGGACTTTGGGTCGGGCTCTCCAATCTCTGGTGCTGAGGTCGCCGAGGTGGTTAAAAAGCTCCGCGGTGGCAAGGCTCCGGGGGTGGATGAGATTCGTCCTGAGTTCCTTAGGGCTCTGGATGTTGTGGGGTTGTGTTGGCTTACGCGACTCTGCAATATCGCGTGGACATCGGGGGCAGTTCCCTTGGATTGGCAGACTGGGGTGGTGGTTCCCCTATTCAAAAAGGGGGACCGTAGGGTGTGTTCCAACTATAGAGGGATCACACTCTTAAGCCTCCCTGGTAAGGTCTATTCAGGGGTTCTGGAGAGGAGGGTCCGTCGGATAGTCGAACCTCGGATTCAGGAGGAGCAGTGTGGTTTTCGTCCTGGTCGTGGAACACTAGACCAGCTCTACACCCTCAACAGGGTCCTGGAGGGTGCGTGGGAGTTTGCCCAACCAGTTTACATGTGCTTTGTGGACTTGGAAAAGGCATTCGACCGCGTCCCTCGGGGGGTTCTGTGGCGGGTACTCCGGGAGTATGGGGTACCAGGCCCATTGATATGGGCTGTTAGGTCCCTGTACGACCGGTGTCAGAGCTTGGTCCGCATCGCCGGCAGTAAGTCAGGCTCGTTTCCGGTGAGAGTTGGACTCCGCCAAGGTTGCCCTTTGTCACCGATTCTGTTCATAACTTTTATGGACAGAATTTCTAGGCGCAGCCAAGGTGTTGAGAGGATCCGTTTTGGTGGCCTTAGAATCGCTTCTCTGTTTTTTGCAGATGATGTGGTCCTATTGGCTTCATCAGCTCGTGATCTACAGCTTTCGCTGGAGCGGTTTGCAGCTGAATGTGATGCGGCCGGGATGAGGATCAGTTCCTCCAAATCCGAGGCCATGGTCTTGAGCCGGAAAAGGGTAGCGTGCCCTCTCCGGGTCGGGGAGGAGGTCCTTACCCAAGTGGAGGAGTTTAAGTATCTCGGGATCTTGTTCACGAATGAATTCATCCATCCATCCATCCATTTTCTTTCGCTTATCCGGTGTCGGGTCACGGGGGTAGCAGCCTAAGTAGGGAGGCCTAGACTTCTCTCTCCCCAGCCACTTGGAGCAGCTCCTCTGGGGGAAGCCCAAGGCGTTCCCAGGCCAGCCAAGAAACATAGTCCCTCCAGCGTGTCCTGGGTCTTCCTCTGGGTCTCCTCCCGGTGGGACATGCCCGAAACACCTCACCAGGGAGGCGTCCAGGAGGCATCCTAACCAGATGCCCGAGCCACCTCAACTGGCTCCTCTCGATGTGGAGAAGCAGCGGCTCTACTCCGAGTCCCTCCCGGATGACTGAGCTTCTCACCCTATCTCTAAGGGAGAGTCCAGACACCCTGCGGAGAAAACTCATTTCAGCCGCTTGTATCCGAGATCTTGTTCTTTCGGTCACAACCCAAAGCTCATGACCATAGATGAGGGTGGGAACGTAGATCGATCGGTAAATTGAGAGCTTTGCCTTTTGACTCAGCTCTCTCTTCACCACGACAGACCGGTACAGCCCGCTTCACTGCGGACGCTGCACCTATCCGCCTATCGATCTCACGCTCCAGTTTTCCCTCATTCGTGAACAAGACCCCGAGATACTTAAACTCCTCCACTTGGGGCAGGACCTCCCCTCCGACCCGGAGAAGGCATGTTACCCTTTTCCGGCTCAAGACCATGGCCTCGGATTTGGAGGAACTGATTCAGTTTATCTAAAACACAGATGGCATACACTACTTCAGAACACTGCAAAAGCTTTGTATAAAAATATTTGATTTATGTTAAGCAAACCCTCACCCTACATTAGATTTAGAATGGGTTTGGAAACAATTTTTAAAGAAATTACTGGAACTGCAGTCAATAGGTAGAAAGAAAGAATTGTTGATGAAGATGATTGTCATCATTGATGCTTCTGTCTGGTATCAGTTTTATTGTAATTTTTCTCTTAAGAATTCAGTTGCAGCTCATATGAGGCAGAGGGGTGACATCATGCTTGCAAAATGTAATATGTTTGCATATTTATACTATTTGTTTTTCCATTATCTGAGGGTGACAGTGGTAAGGAAAAACTCCCTCATGAGGAAGAAACCTTTAGCAGAACCAGGCTCAGGACAAGTAGTATCTACTTTAACCAGTTGGGTTTAGTAATAACAAGGAGGAGGAACAGATACACAATGGCAGATCAAGAATCACATGATATAAATAGTATCAAATGATAACTATTCAATTTTAAGAAATCATTTTAAGAAATCAGGTAATTCTGTCCTCCAGTAGTCTAAGCCTATGGCGGCAGCATATTATAAGCCAACCCTAACTCTAGGATTTATCAAAAATGAAAGTCTAGTCTTAAAACTGGACAATGTTATCAGCCTCACAGACAGAAACTGGAAGTTGGTTCCACAAGAAAGGAGCCTGATAACTGAAAGATATTCCTCCCATTCTGCGTTTGGAAACTCTAGGTAGGAACCACGAGTAAGCCTTCAGTGTGAGAGAGAAGTGCTCTATTAGGAAAATCTGGAACAATAAGATCTCCAATTTAAGATGGAGCTAGGTTGTTGAGGGCTTTAATTTAAATTTCATTTTATTTATTTATTTATTTATTTATTTATTTAAATTAAGACAATACAACATGTCAGCAGTTAGCATCAATGTAAATATGCCAGAGTTAGCACAAAAGCTAATTTTAATCCATTGTCCTAAGGCAAGAACAAGAAACATCCCACAAAACAAAGAGCAGAGAATAATACAAGCATCACCTGCGTAACACACAACATGAAATTAAAATAAGGATATGATGCCATAACAAAATAGACAAGAAATCTACATATGAGTGCACCTCTGGTTAGTTCTCAATCAGTGTTTCAAAGACTTTATAGATTAGAAGTAAATTTTTGAATTCAATTCTGGATTCAACAGGGAGCCATTGTAGAGACGCTAAAACTGGAGAGATATGATCTCTCCTACTAACTCCAGTTAAGACACTGGTAGCAGCATTTTGGATTCACTGAAGACTTTTTAAATAAGCTTTTCACACATACACATATATACACATACATATATACACATATATACACAAATATATAGATATACTATATATCTATATAGTAAAAGAAAGTCTTCTCTCCTTTTCACTTTTTGTGATTGTTGGAGCAAAAATCAACTTCAAAACTTAAATTGATTTTATGCACAGCCCAAGTGGACATCTCATCCTCTGACGTCAGTAATACATTTCTAACCAGTGTCAAATTATAGTTATGATCAAAGCTGCACATATGTGTATATGAACTATATAAAGAAAAAAGAAAGTAGGCTCAATCATTCAGGTAAATAAATTACATACAAAAAAGGTATTTAAGAAATGAGCATGCATCAGGGTACATACAAAAAAGTTAAACTGTATCATCCGGAGAGTTTCTTTTTTTGAAAGGAAATGTTTTATCCTTCATCCAAAGGACTCCCATCAGTCTGAGGCCTGCCAACAGGGTCTATTGTATTAAGTAGCACCTTGTTGACTTGTTTCAAACCAGTCTGCTGTTGAGCTCAGTGTTGTTATGCACTATGATTAACTGCTTTAGACTGATGGTCCTCCATTTTGCATGTGTAAAGCCATTATGCCTGGGAACTCAACAGCAGCCTGGTTTGAAACACATCAACAATGTGCTTGGTATGACATATCCTGTTGGTAGGCGATGCGGGCAGTTGAATTTTGAACCATTTGAAGCTTAAGGATTAATTTGAAATATGCAGATCGGGTAATACTATTGATTTGAGAATGAAAAGAGAGAGTGCTATCAAGAATGACACCCAGACTCTTGATGTGAGAGGAGGGAGAAACCAAGGAGTTGTCAATGAAGAGGGAAAAACTGTTAACTTTAGATAAGGTGGATTTAGTACAATGAGTAAAAACTCTGATGTATCACTGTTTAATTTCAGGAAGTTACACGTGAACCAGGAGTTAATTTCAGCTAAGCAGGAAGTGAGGGAGGAGGGAGGAAGTGAAGAGTCAGGTGCAGTGGATAAAAAGAGCTGGGTGTCATCAGCAAAACAATGGAAATGGGTGTTAAATTTACTGAAGATATCGCCAAGGGGGAGAAGGTAGATGATGAAAAGAAGGGGCCCCAGGACAGAGCCTTAGAGCACACCTGAAGTCACAGGAGAGGAATGGGATCTGAATGATTTTAGTTGGATGAACTGGGTGCGACCAGAGAGATAGGACTGAAACCAAGCGAGGGGTGTGTGGGTGATGTCAATGGATGAAAGTCTATGGAGGAGGATGTTGTGGGAGATGGTATCAAAAGCCGCACTGAGATCGAGAAGTATTAGGAGGGAAAGTAAACCAGAATCTGCTGCCATGAGAAGAGAGTTGGTGATTCTGAGGAGAGCAGATTCTGTGCAAAAAAAATCATCTGTGTTAATTGGGTTTATTGATGCCTCTAAGGCATTTGATCGTGTCAATCATTACAAGTTATTTGACAAATTAAAACAGAGAGGTGTTCCAGATATTATTATACGAATTTTAGTTTACTGGTATTCTAACCAGAAAATGCATGTAAAATGGGGCAATAACATCTCTGCTTCCTTTGGTGTGAGTAACAGTGTGCGTCAGGGTGGGCTTCTTTCACCTGCCCTGTTTAACATTTATATGGACGACCTGTCAAAAGAATTGAACCTCTGTAAAACTGGATGTGTGATCGGTGATAACCTGGTTAATCACTTTATGTATGCTGATGACCTGGCTGTCCTCTCGCCCAGCAGTGCTGGTTTTCAACAGTTACTGAATATCTGCTCTGATTATGGGTTGAAATTTGATGTGTAGTACAATGCTAATGTGGTGATAGAGGAAGGCACCTAATTACACCAATAGTTCTCAGCTGCGAGGAGCCAGTGGGCGTGGTATATAGGTAGCTGCTGCATTCAGTCAGTAAGGTCGTCTTCGTGCTCCCGCTGTGTGGCTGGTGGCCGTGGGTGTTGGCCGTGCAAGGCAACCCATCGCTGAGTGAGGTGCGGGCCGGTGTTTATTCCTTCACGGGGTAGGTGTTGTCGCTCTCTCTCTGTACTATAGCTGATATACAATAGCTGATCGGATAGAAACACTAATTGGAAGTGTTGTCATAGGTAAAGTGCTACGGTGCTGCGCTTCTCCGTTCCCTCATACACAAGTGTGTGTGCGTGTGTACATGGTTGTGAAGATCGGCAGGTAAGGAAACAATTGTCATTGTAAGCTCTATTTTGTGGCAGCTGTATGAAGAATAGTTATTAATTAACTTTCTTAGGTCTTCCCCCCCATCGGGACCACTGCTGCTCTGTTTCCGGACACTGCTGCTTTTTCCTTCCGGCGTCCCCTCTGGTTCCTCTGCAACTCCGTTTGAGGAAGCTGTGCGCAAGTGCTTGAAAAGTGGACTGTGGTGTCGTCAGCCGCTGCCCTTCCAGTGGCGTGCAGGGTGTGACGTCAGTGT
>JBBPBX010000608.1:0-29799 GCA_038048925.1 Garcialebias charrua
TCTTCAACCAACTTTTTCCAACAATCAGATTAAACAATAATAATCTTCAACCAACAGTACAAAATGACTAACTCTTTCTAATTTTCTAACTAATACAATACACATTACGCTATTTCATATATATTTTTTAACACATTTGTTTTGATCATTTTTTTAAATGTAAACATTGACTTGGCATTTTTAACTACATTCTCCAAGCCATTCCATAATCTAATTCCCTGGATTGAGGTAGAACGTCCCTTCAAACTAGTTCTGAATTGTGGTTTTACAAACAACTCTGTCCCCTTAAGATTATAACAACTTTGTCTTTTAACAAAATGCATTTGGATATTTAAAGGTAATGCATTATTTTGAGCTCTATACATAACTGATAAAATATTATAGTCTACCAAATCATGGAACTTCAATAACTTTAGTTGATAAAATAATGTACTTGATGGATGACGGTAATGCTTTCTAGTGATAATTCTTACGGCTCTTTTCTGTAATACAAAAATAGGCTTTGTGATTGTTTTACACGCATTCCCCCAAACATCAATACAATAGATTAAGTGTGGAACAATGATTGTGTTATACAACAAATACAGAGCTTTATCATTCAATAGGTCTCTGACTTTGTACAGTACTGCTATCGATTTAGCTATTTTTATTCTTACAGAATTTATGTGTTGTTTCCATGTCAGTTTGTCATCAATGATAACACCCAAAAACTTCACCTCACTCACTCTACAAATCTCAACATCCTCAATTTTGAGTGGAACATCAACAGTTTTCTTTTTATTACCGAATATCATGTAATTAGTTTTTTCTAGATTTAATGATAATTTATTTATTTTAAACCAAGTTTGTATCTTGACAAATTCTGTCTTTATCAATTCCAACATTTGTTCTATATCTTCCCCTAAACAGAAAAAAGTGGTATCATCAGCAAAAAGTACACATTTAAGGAGTCCTGACACATTTACCAAGTCATTCACATATAAAATAAAAAGCTTTGGTCCAAGTACAGAGCCTTGGGGAACTCCACATGTGATATTACAGAGGTCAGATCTTACATCATTTATTTGTACAAATTGTTTTCTATCTTTTAAGTAGCTAGATACCCACTGTAATGCTGGTCCTCTAATACCATATTTGTTCAGTTTTTCTAGGAGAATGGTGTGATCAATAGTATCGAATGCTTTTTTTAAATCAACAAAAATACTGATACAATATTGTTTTTGATCGACAGCAGTAGTTATTTGTTCCATTAATTCCATGAGAGCCATTGATGTAGAGTTTTTTGATCTAAACCCATACTGACTGTTGCTTAGAATATTTTGTTTATCTATAAATTGGTCTAGTCTGTTCACAAATAGTTTTTCAAGAATTTTTGAAAACTGTGGTAACAAGGATATAGGTCTATAATTGTTGAATACACATTTATCACCATTTTTAAAAAGAGGAACGACCTTAGCTACTTTCATATTATCTGGAAATATTCCTGTTGAAAATGATAAGTTACATATGTATGTGAACGGCTCAATAACATGGCTCATTATGTCCTTCACAAACATCATATCCATGTCCACCCAGTCTTTCGATCTCTTGTCTGTAAGATGTTTTACTACATTCATTATTTCCTCTTTGTTAGTTCCATTTAGAAAAATACTATTTGCACAACCTGTAATTGAGTGGATCACATTTTTATCTACTTTTGGTATCTTAGCTGCAAGGCTTGATCCAACATTCACAAAATATTGATTAAATCCATTTACAATTTCATTTTCATCATGAATTTCATCGTTGTCTTTTACAAAATATTTTGAAATACCAGTTTTTGCTTTATGATTCTTCAGGACACTATTCATTACTCGCCATGTTGCTTTCATATCACCATTACTTTTATCTAATAATTTACTATAATATTCTTTCTTATGTTTCCTTATAATCCCTACTAATTTATTTTTATACTTTTTATATTTTTCTTCAGCGCTCTGACTTCGCAATTTCAAGAAACATGAATACAAATAATTCTTTTTTTTACAAGCATTTCTCAACCCTTTTGTCATCCATGGTTGGTCAACGATATTTCTCTTTTTGTTTGTACACAATTCTTTTCATACAGAGTTTCCAGGATATTCATAAACTCATCATATGATCTGTTCACATCATCAACATACACTTCATTCCAGTCTTGTTTATCTAGATCCTCTTTTAATTTTTCCAAAACTTTTTTTGATGTGTTTATGATCTTTTTCTTTGTTTTAACTGCTTCTGTGATACTTTGATCATTTTTATAGATTGTGAAAACTGGTAAATGATCACTTAAGTCGGTCGTTAAAATACCACCTATCACCTCTCCGTTTGTTATATTTGTGAAAATATTATCAATTATTGTGGCACTATGAGTTGTAATTCTTGTTGGCTTGGATATCAACGGATACATATTTAAACTGTACATTGAATTTATAAATGTACTGATGTTATTTGAATCTGTTTTATTTCCCATATCAATGTTAAAGTCTCCACACAAAAAAACTTTTTTATTAAAACTCTTCTCCAATAGCTCCAAGATTTTATCAGTGAATATTTCTATATTTGATCCTGGTGATCTATATACACAACTTATTATTATGTTTTTATCATTTTTGTTTATTATTTCTATTGTTATCATTTCCATAATATTATCAACTATTATTGACATTTCATTATTTAATTTACATTTTATTTCATTCTTAACATATAGAGCGACTCCACCACCTCTTTTATTATTTCTGTTCATGTGAAATAATTCATACCCTTCGATGTGAATATTACTTGTGTTATCATCATTGAGCCATGTCTCTGACAGTGCTATTATCGTAAAAGTTCTATTTAACTGTTTTAAGTAATCTGTTATTTTGGATATATTTGCATTTATACTTCTGCTGTTAAAGTGAATAATAGAGAGAACTCCATTTGTTATATTGATGTCATTAAATTGCTCTTCATTGTAGTATTCGCTATCTTTTATTACTGGAAAAAAGTTAGCATCAATAACATCATTAACATTATATATTTTAGGTTCTGAGTCTTCGTATGTTGTCATGTTCTAATGTATTTGTTCATTTCACTGTATGTTATGTCCATTTTGTGTGTAAGTTGTTTCATTGATTTGTAATTTGTCCTCTCCTGAGCTCGTCTAGATCCTTCAGTTCTTTTATCATTTTAGGGTTAGCCCCTTCATGTGTTTTGATAAAGATGTTTCCATTTCTTGTCCATGTTGATGCTATTTTATTTTGGTTTTTTAACCACCTTGCTTCCTTTGCAATTTTTCCATTTTTTTTGTTAGATGTTCATTTATGTAAACGTCTGTTCCCTTCAGTAGCTTTGATTTACTAATTACGTAGTTTCTAAACTTCCTGCTAACGAACTCGACGACTACCGACGGTTTGGTATTTGGTGGTTTACTGGGCAGGGTGTAACAGAACGAAATGTCCTCATATTTTATGTCATAGTAATTGTCCCATAAAAAATTAACTACAGTCTCCTCCAGAGTCTCTAGTTCTTCCTGTGGTGCATCCTCAGTTGGGCCAGTGTTATTGAGAGCTTGTTTAAATGTCCGACACTTACTAACATCAAGTCCTGTGATCACCACGTTGTTTTTTTTGTGTGTATTGTTCCATGTCATCTATTTTTCTTTCCAGTTCAGCTATTTTATTGTCTTTGCTAATTATCAGTTCTTTCAGTTGTCTTATTTCATCAACCAGACCGGCCTGTGAATCAATTTTTGCTGATAATACTGATAGTTTTTCACTTATATAGTTTAGTGATATTTTAAAGTCTTGCATTTCTGTTGAGCTGTTTCCCTCCGTCTCTGTTGTCTTTTGTTCTCTATTTTTCATCATACTTACAGAGTTAGTAGTCTAGTGGTAGCAGGTCTCTGGTTGATGGTTTGTTTACTGAACCACGTGGCCCTTCCACGAGGCTCACAGGCCTAACGATGGTGGCTGTGGCCCAGTGCCCAGATCAGCTTTTGCCTTAGACAAGAGAATTAAGCCTTGACTGATTTATTATTATTGCTTGTTTGTTATTGTTGTTGATTTTTAGTTTGATTATTTTTGTAATAAAACTTAAAAGACAACTTTATTCGGATGATTATTCATTTGTTCTGGTATAGAACTCCCTGTAATAACATATTCACCCTTTACTAATCAGAATCAGTCACTGAAGTACTTTGTAGAATTAAAATATATTGATTAAGTTGTTGTTGGTCAGTAAACTGACCAGTGGGTGCCAAACTTTAATGAATGAAAACATAAATAAAACAAATGTAGTGGGGCTGAGATGGAAAAGGTGTCATCCTTCTTCCTCCATCTCACCCTTCGTTATGGCTACAAGCTTCTACATCGTGAACCCCTAGTCTAAAATCACTGTGAAAACAAAGCACTGTAATACCATTTGGTTATGTGCTGCTGATCTCATGCTGCCACATATTTCATGTTGCTGTGTTCATTCATCCTCATCTGCTCACACAGACTCATGTTCGTGCTGCTATTGTTTGACGCATTGTTTTGTACTAGTAGTGCTTAGTGTATTTTTAGTAGGGTTGTAAATATCTGTGACAGACTATTCGATTCACATCTAGATACAAGGGTTACGATTCGATTCAAAAACAATTTATTTTAAAAACGGAACGATTCGATTCGATGCAGTGTAAAAGCGATTCGGTTCGATTAGGTTCGATGCAGTGTAAAAGCGATTCGGTTCAATTCGATTAAACTTCAAATAATTCTACGTTTTAATATTTGTTGATGTACCGGTAGGCTGGTGAAGATTCTCAGTCGTCCAGGACATGATAAATCATGATAAATGATTGAATTGAACGCCTTTTTGATGTACCGGTAGACAAATATTTCATTATTCATTCAACCTTTATTTATACAGGCTAGCCTCGTTGAGTCACGGGGACTCATTTACAAGAGGGACCTGTCTCACTCAAACCAAACAACCATCCACTCTCACACTCACACCTAGGGTCAATTTAGAGTCACCAATCAGCCTAACAAGCATGTTTTTTGGTCTGTGGGAGGAAACCGGAGTACCCGGAGGAAACCCACGCATGCACGGGGAGAACATGCAAACTCCACCCAGAAAGGCCCCGGACCGGGATTTGAACCGGCAACCTTCTCGCTGAGAGGCAGCAGCTCTACCAGTTGTGTCACCATGCTGCCCATTATTAAAGAAAAAGGACAATTTCTATCAATGTGACATTCTTAGAGCATTTTTAAATTTGTAAAAGTCCACATATATCTAAAAGGGTGCTGTAAAGCACTGGTAAAAATAAAATAAAAAGCCAAACAAAATAATCACATGTTAAATGTGTTTATTTTTAAACATGGACCTAAAGACCAGCTAAAAGAAAATTTCCTACAGAAAATACAGAAAAAATATAAAAGGCACAAATGGTTACAGCAGCATGTAATAAAATAAAAATCACTAGGAAAAAAAACCCAGGAATAAGCTAAGCACAAAGCTCCTGAGTCCTGTGCAATAACCTGTTGTGCAATAACCTGTCACACAACCTGTAGTTTGGTAGTTATGTGCAATATAGATCATGTGCATTTTAGCTTATATTTCATTACTACCTTGAAATAGTTATTCACACAAATTCATCCTGCTTCACCGTTAAAATTCTACCATGTTGTTTACTATTTTTCTCTTCAGAAACTTTGTAATATTATAATTACTGTTTCACTTTTTGGTAGTTTATTTTGTACCCTCATTGCATGCTTTAGTATTTCCTGTTTGCTTGTTGTTTGTTTTTTAGCAAGTCAAAATCATTTTTTCTCATCCTGAGCATTTCATTGTACTAAGTTAACCCTGTGTTAACCTGCATATGACAAATAAACACTTGAACTTGAACTTAATAATACAAAACATAATGCAAGAACAGTACACCTAACAACAGCAGCACGAACATGAGTTTGTGTGAGCAGGTGGGCACGGATTAATATAAAAACATGCTCTCTGTACCTCACGCTCTCTGTACCTCTTGACTTCTTCACTGGCCTGGTCCCTCACAGATCTAGTTGCCATCCTCACTTCAAAGTCTTCTCCCAACAGCTCGTCCAGCGCTGACATTTTCTTCTTTTTACAAGGTGGTTCATCATCTGAAATAGAAAACAAGCACCATATATTACTGGCTATGTTTGCCATGAAGTTTTTTTTTTTTTACTGACTTTACCATTTTATGTAAAAATCTTCATCTGATGTTCAGAATTTATTTATGTAGGGACTCGTGTACATGTGTAAAAGATATATCATTATCATCATGATGATTATTTAAAGGGGACCACACATGCAAAATTCACTTTTTAATGTTTTTTTACTAAACTTTGGGTATTTACTTCATAAAAAAACAGTCCTTGTGCCAAAAAAATGCACCCAGTGGTTTATTTACTCTAAGTAGATTTATTTATTTTTGATAAATACACCAGGATTCACACTTCCTGCATTTATTGACGTCACAAGCCGCCAGCCAATCAGATCAAACCTGAGTCCAGCCCCTCACCTAGCAACCCCTGGTTAGGCTCAACCCACTTCTGTATTAAACACATGACTGTTGTTTTTCATGATTTCATCTCATCTTTTGTTTATATGTTCTTAATTTCATGTGTACAGCACTTTGTTGCAGCTGTGTTTTTTTAAATGGCTTTATAAATAAAGTATAATTGTTATTTTTATGTTTTAGTTCAATTTTTAGTGTATTTGCGATCGCTGCCAACGCGCAGCCGGCAAAAATTAAACGAGCGGACCACAGGCGGAAGGACCGGGTTCGACGGGACCCTCTTCCGGCGCGATGGAGCGGAGCTTCAACTGTACAGCCTTGCAGCAGCCTCGCAGCAGGCTCGCAGCAAGAGGACCTTCTCCTTACAGATTAATTTACGGGAGACACTTGGTGAACTTTGTGTTGTCTTCACTGGAACAGCGATAACTCCCAAAATCTCCGCGTGCTTCACGAGCGGAGCTGGCGAAAACCGGAAGAGGAACAAGCTAACATTAGCTTCGGATTCGGGTGGTCTAATGCTAAAAGGAGCAGCAAACTGCGGCGCGCTCAGACGGGTTTCGGTAAGTTATCTTAAGCTAACACTAACAGTAAGTCAAATGAGTAATAAAAAAAGAGCTAATTTTAAAACAACAACACATTACAGATACTGGCTGTTACAGAGGGCGTGAACAGATCGTTGAAGGGCGTGGACTTCAAGAAACCGGTCGTTCAAAACGAAAGTTAAAAATGGCAGAATTAAAAAGGGTATAATTGATTATCTAATAATTATTTTGTGCATTAAATTGAAGGAATAGGGTCTGGATATCCCACAGAAATACCATAAAAATTTAAAAAATACATCTGAGGTCCCCTTTAACTCTTTCTGTGCATGCAGATTCTCTCATTATTGTGAATGTGTTTTATGCTGATACAATGACAGCAGCACAAGTTTAAGACAAAGTCAGCTCATTCTTGATCACAAGTTATAAAACACAAACCTGTATGCTCATCTTGGGTCTGGGGTGCATCATTGCAGACATCAAGATCTCCATTTGCAGGTTCAGTCTGCACTGGACCTCTCTGAACTGAATCCCCCGTTACCTAGAAATAAAACATGACATTACATTTAGTGTGTACAGTATGGTTAAATGCAGTGTAAACAATCAAAAAACAGTAGGCAGAATAAATCTAGTGACAGCAACAAAACACAGCAGACTGTAAGATGTATTTTGACAGTGTGCTGGGGGATTTACCTTGTGATGCAGGGATGTTGCTTTAGCTGATAGGCTTGTGAATGTCCTCTCTGCATCATGGCTACTGTTGTAGCTTTATGCTTCTTATTAATCTTGTATGGCTGTGGGTCATAGTCATGCAGCTTATATTATAGGTGAAGGCTGAGACAACGCAGTTCGGGTCCAACAACGTGTTTATTCTTCTGTGTAACAACAAGACTGTTCACCCATTCTGTGGGCTCATTGACAGGAGTTATCACTGCTACTGAGGAAGGGCAGGGACTTAAAACAGTGTGGAAGAGATCTTCAAGGCCTGTGTAACTCGTGAACTATCACTGAGTTGCCCGTAAAATTTAGTGATAACGTTACCCGTCGCTTTGTGTGTGGCAGCTGCATGATCCTGCTCGTTGTTGTGAGGCTTGAAAAGTTGTTGGTCGAGGTTTGTTGTGCTACCAGTGTACTTCAGAGGTGCGCTGCATAGCTTACAAATAGCGTGGCTTTTGTCGAGTTTTCCGTCCTTCTAGTAAAACCCGAAAACGTTCCACACTTTAGATTTTTGTCTGGCTGATGTGTTGAAAATCTTTCGCGGTGACTCGCTAGCGCGCGCGGCTACTATTTACATCCATGCTCGCTCGTGCTCTTGGTGAGCTATGGCGCATGCGTGAGAATAGCTTCGCTCTCGCGTTGTTTTAGAAACGCATTGTAAACCCAGCAAGTTTCGCGATAACCGGTCCGTGTCTTTTCAACCGGTTCATCTCTGAATTTGTGGCTGGTTGCTGTCGGTTTACGTGGTTCCTACCGATACAACCATATCGCTAGCTTGTCAAACCGGATATCCGGTCGAATCGGTTAATCTATAACGAGCCTAATTTTTAGTTTAGTGTATTTCTTATTTCATGTCTCGGATCTTTTTACTGTTTTTCTTTACAATTTGTATTTTTTTTAGATGTAACTGGGACCCTGTCCATAGTTTCATTCCACCTTATGTACCACATGTGATGTGAATGACACACATTGACCTTGAGAACTGAAAGAACAAATTATGCTTCATAGCATCCTCAGTAAAATACTTAGCCCCCTCCCTTAGCACCTGCAGAAAAATATCTCTGGAGCTGCCACTGGTACAGAATACTTATATTAGCTACTTACTTATAAAGCAAATATACCATACCATACCATACCAGCTTTATTTATAGAGCACTTTAAACACCTACAGGACCAAAGTGCTGTACACACAACAAAACAATCACAATCAGGTAATAAAATAATTAAAATAAATAAAAGTTACATAATAAAAGTTGAGGAATCATACACTCAGATAAAACAAGCGACTAAAATTATTAAAAGTCAACATCGCAGATGGTGTCATAGGCCAGGGAGAAGAGATGGGTTTTAAGAAGAGATTTAAGAAGATGGCTCACCTTATGTATCAATAATGGTTGGGTCCAGGGTCCAGGCCTGAGGGAAGAGAGGTGATGTTAACTCAATGTTCTTACAAACATTAATCACTTCACAATTATATATTTTTTTGTAAAAGGCAGCCGATGGAGTTTAGTTTTTTCATAAAGAGCTGAACTTTTTGACTGAAGTGTTGACGTGATTGATGTCTCATAGCGATGCTCAGTAACTTTAAAGCCTGCGCATAAACAACATTCAGACTTAGATCCAGATCTTTAAAAACTCATACAGTTTGTGTTATTGCTCTGGACCGATCTGAATCACCTGATGAAGTAGTTTTAATTATGCAGCTGTTGTTGTAGCGCAGTTTCAGTAACAGCTGCTTTTCTTCGTTCACGTTCGGGTGACGTCGTTTCCAGCGCGTTCACTTTAGACGTGTTACTGCAGATCCAGTCTTGTAAAACAACGTCCACACAGCTTTGGATGTGCGCTCGTCAAAAAAGCCATTACGTTTCCAAACAGGAGACAGTACACAACATGCTAACGGCTAAATGCTGCGCGTGCTTCGCGTGCTGCGCGATAATAGCTCCGTGCTGAAACGCGCCCAGTAGGGCTGGGCGATATATCGATATTTTTAAAATATCGATATTTTTTCTAAAGAGATATAAGACGAGACTATATCGTTTTATGCTGGTGAAGATTCTCAGTCGTCCAGGACATGATGAAATCAAAAAAGGCGTTCAATACAGGATCAACTGGACTTATTAGACTTGTTAGGTGTGATCTTTCAATTTACATGTATGTGTTACAAACCCCCTTTTGTTTAAGCTGGGATGTGTCGTTTTGTCAATTTAAATAGAATGGGCATTTTAGTTAATTTGTGGTGTTATCTCAGTTTCCAATTTCATATGTTGGTGCGTGACTTGTAAGCCTGTATAAAACTTCTCGTTCTCACAGCTTCCATTCAGAATTGAAAAAGACTTCTGGACAGAAGTCGAAACGTTTTCTGCAACAAATAAAGTCCAGTTGATCCTGTATTGAACGCCTTTTTTGACTATATCGTTTATATCGAAAATCCACCGTCTGTCTGTTTTCTCCCACTCGCCCCCCTCCTTCTCCTTCACTGAGCAGCACAGACCCAGCCCCTCCTTCCTGCAGGCTGCAGGAGGGCGGAGCCTTTCAGCACAGAAGTACACGGCAGATATGAAGAGCCGCGACGCTAGCTGCTGAGGGGGAAAAACAATGTTTTTCCTGAGCTAGTTTGGATTTAAATTGTCAGATAAGGGCAGAAAAAATATTTTTGTAGACAATGCTGAAAATAATCCCGACGAAGGCTCGGATCTACGAATCTTTTTCAACATTTAAACAGCGGAGTGGAGCGTGAAACGGCAGAACAGTTTTTTTTACAGCCTCCTCTTCATTAAACAAACCACGGGTCTGAGCTCATTTAGTCGTGCGCGCACTGCAGCGCTTTCATGAGTGGAGCAGAAGGACGTGGAGACATTAATAAATCAGCAGCTCATCACATCGCCAAAGACACGGTCCTCAGCAGCTAACAAGATGGCTAACGCTTTAGCCGTCTTCTTCCACAGCTGAGACTGTGTCTTTTAGCGAGATGATAAACTGCTGATTTAATAATGTCTCCGCCTCTCTGTTCACGTTTCTGAGTGGAGGCTGTCGTGTTTTTACACAAGGATTCAATGCGACACTTTGTAGAGCAACTTTAGAGAACGTCTTTATTCTTCGTGAACCCGGAAACAACCCGCTGACCCTTTCACAATAAAACCGGATACAGTATATCAAATATATTGTACAAAAAGGCTCAAATTTACTGCAGTTCACAAACACTGATTAAAGTGAAAGCACCTTTCTATCTTATCAAGACACTCAAAGCTCTTTAAAACACAATCTGTGTCCTCATTTACCCATTCATACAGCACTCTGCTAGAATTGTACAAAGAATAATCAGTACTTTTATCACATTCATACACTGATGGACACACATCAGAGGCAATGACACAGCTGCCCTCAGCTGAAGAGGATTATTATTTAATAGGTGTAAATAAATGTCTAAAAAATAAAGTAATGTATGTAAATAGTTCATTTTTTAGACATTTATTTTGTAGAGTTACAGCTGTTTGTTAATAAATTTTGCTGTGTGACAACTGGGACAAAGCTTTGACTCAGAAATATATTTTTGTTATTCTTTTATGGAAAGAAAATTATATCGAGATATATATCGTATATCGAGATATATCACAACAATATCGAGATATGAATTTTTGTCCATATCGCCCAGCCCTAGTGTACATACGTGTACGTGTACATACGTGTACGTGTACATACATGTACGTGTACATACGTGTACATACATGTACGTGTACATACGTGTACATACATGTACGTGTACATACATGTACGTGTACATACATGTACATGTACATACGTGTACGTGTACATACATGCACGTGTACATACGTGTACGTGTACATACGTGTACATATGTGTACATATGTGTACATACGTGTACGTGTACATACGTTACGTGTACGTGTACATACGCGTACATACGTGTACATACATGTACGTATACATACGTGTACATACATGTACGTGTACAAACGTGTACATACATGTACGTGTACATACGTGTACGTGTACATACGTGTACGTGTACATACGTGTACGTGTACATACATGTACGTGTACATATGTGTACATACATGTACGTGTACATACGTGTACATACGTGTACATACATGTACGTGTACATACATGTACGTGTACATACGTGTACATACATGTACGTGTACATACGTGTACATACATGTACGTGTACATACGTGTACGTGTACATACGTGTACATACATGTATGTGTACATACATGTACGTGTACATACGTGTACATACATGTACGTGTACATACGTGTACATATATGTACGTGTACATACGTGTACGTGTACATATGTGTACGTGTACATACATGTTCGTATACATACTTGTACATACGTGTACGTGTACATACGTGTACATAGTGTACGTGTACATATGTGTACATACGTGTACGTGTACATACGTGTACATACGTGTACGTGTACATGCGTGTACGTGTACATGCATGTACATGTACTGGTACATACCCGTACATGTACATACCCGTACATGTACGTATATGTGCATACCGGTACGTGTACGTACGTGTACATACCGGTACGTGTACGTACGTGTACATACCGGTACGTGTATGTACGTGTACGTACGTGTACATACCGGTACGTGTATGTACGTGTACATAGCGGTACGTGTATGTACGTGTACATAGCGGTACGTGTACGTACGTGTACATAGCGGTACGTGTACGTACGTGTACGTTTGTGTACATACCGGTACGTGTACATACGTGTACATACCGGTACGTGTACATACCGGTACGTGTACGTACGTGTACATACCGGTACGTGTACATACCGGTACGTGTACATACCGGTACGTGTACATACCGGTACGTGTACATGCATGTACGTGTACATGCATGTACTGTACATGCATGTACGTGTACATACTGGTACGTGTACATACACGTACACACGTACGTGTACATACAAGTACATACACGTACATACTACATGCATGTACATACATGCATGTACATACCAGTACATACATACATGTACATACATACATACATACATACATACATACATACATACATACATACATACATACATACATACATACATACATACATAATTACTACACACATACATACACACATACATACATACATACAAATACATATATACATACAAATACATATACATATAAATACACACATATATATATTTATATATATATATACATACATTTACATACGTATGTATGTATGTAGTATGTATGTAGATGGCCTCGTTCATAGGAACAATGGTTTTAGAGAGGAGTAAAGGAGGCCATCTTTGTGAAAAGAAACCGTCCATCATTAAAAAGGGGTTGAGGCCTCCTGGTTCAACTGTCCCCCTCCTACAATGCTGTTATTGCTAGTATCACTCAGCCCTCTGTGAATAGCAAACAACCATCAGGGTACTAACGATCCATCGTTAGGCTGATGGTCCTCCTTGATCATGGGAGCAGCTGGTTTTGTTTGTCATCAGAAAACTGGTTGATCCACTGAGAGGGTGCTATTTATAAGACTAAGCTGAATACAGCAGCTCAGACTGAGGAAGTCTTTCAGACGAAAGACGAAACATTTCTACTTTTTTGTTTTGTTTTGTTTTTTGAATGTCCAGAGGACCAGACTTAGCTTTTTTAAATATGTATTTTACTTTACTGAAACTTCAAAATAATTATAATGGTCGTCTTTTCTTTTAACAGGTGTTTTTTTCCGGATAAATCCAGAAAAGGGAACCAAAGTGGAGAACAAACACTCAAAGCGTCGTCTCAACCTGAACCCCCGAGTCCTCACCCTGATACAGGAACTCACCGATCACGAGTGGTGTGACACCTAAATAAGGACTCTCTCTGTGGACTCTAACTTGTTCAATGAAGAGGTACTGCAAGTTTTTGCTTTTTGGACTGTTAGCAGGAAAAAAATATTTGAAGTTTCTGCTCTGTGGACTGTTCATTGAAGAAGCACTGCAAGTTTTTGTTTTGTGGACTGTTAGCAGGAAAAAAACATTTGAAGTTTCTGCTCTGTGGACTGTTCATTGAAAAACCGCAAGTTTTTGTTTTTGGACTGTTCTGTTGGAGAAAAGGTACCGGTACTACAAGTTGTTGCTTTGTGGACGGTTGACGTATTGCACATTTTTGCCTAAACTTCCACATTTCCACATTTTTTGTTTAAAGTATTAAGACAACTGCTAAAAATGTAAACATTTACATTTAATTTATTTTAAGCTTTTTGCCTGGCATTTGGTACATTTTGTTAATTGAAAACTGTCTTGACTAAAAGAGGCTAATCTTCAGTTTTTGATTGTGGATTAAGTCAGAGTTGCTGAATTGTTTAAAAATGGTGACAATAAATTTTTCAAAAGTGATATGTACCTCTCATTCCATGATGTTACATTTTGCATGTTTTGTACAGGTAGTCCCCGATTTACGAGCGCTCTGATCTGCGAGGTTCCAGACTTACGAGCTGCGAATTTTTGGAAAAAACGAAAAAAATACTGAGTTTTCATGTGTTTTTTCACCACAGTTAGTTAGTTAAGCATATAGACACACGTTTCCGATCATTTTTATGCACTCAAAAGTAGTTTTTAGATGAAAATAGAGTGTTTTTAGTCGCGCTAGCGAAAACCGTTCCAATTTACGAGCGAAATTCCGGATTTACGAGAGAAATGGCGGCCGTTCCAAATTACGAGATTTCCGGTTTACGAGCGCCTCGTTGTAACGGATCTCGCTCGTAAATCGGGGACTACCTGTAATGACAGTAGTAGTACTGGTAGTCAGTTAGCGGGTTTAAAAAGTAACTCTTACCATTTAATTTGATTATTATTAGCGATGAACAAAATACACAAAATATCCTTTATTTTACATACAAAATTTTACTGTGGTTTTACCAGTTTAAATTAGTTTTTTGTTTGATATTTCCCAGTTAATTTAGCCAGTTGTTGATGTACTAAAAACATTTATTAGAGGTAAGAAATGCAGGAAAGGGTCTTCTTATGTAGAACAAAACTGTAAAATTAACATTTAAAAATGATTTGGTAGTAAGTTGTAGGTATTTAGTAATTCTAAGTGGGGTTAAATTTACATCAGTCCACACAAATTAAAAAAAATAAGTTAACACTAAGCATGGCTAATGAGTTATCTGAACTTATTTTTTTTGTATTAGTTGTACTACTTGATTTAGTACTGCAAACTTAAAAAAGATTAGCTTTTCTTACTCACTAATCTTAAGACTACTTTGCTTAATTTTTTTGAGGCAACGAGTTTGCGTACTTTTTTTAAGTAAGGTCAACTAATTGGATCTTACAGTGTATATGAACATGTTGTGATCACACTATATTTTTTTGAAAAATATCAGCTATGTGGTTTTTGATAGAATTGATAATATGTGATACAAAGTACAAGGGAGAAAATTAATGGAGGTAGCTTATAATAATAATAATAATAATGAATTCAATTTGTAATGCACTTTTCATTAATAAAAATCTCAAAGTGCTACAATGTGTAACAAGGTAAAGATAAAAAATAAAACAAGTGATAAAATCAAATAAAATCAACAATAATATCGACTAAGATCAAAGATAAAATCATGTAGATTTAGGCTTGCTTAAAAAATAAATAAAATAAAACAAGTGATAAAATCAAGTAAAATCAATAAAGATATCAGCTAAGATCAAAGATAAAATCATGTGGAGGCAGAATAGGCTTGCTTAAAAAGAAAAGTCTTAATGCCGCTTTTAAAGTCAACCAGTGACTGTGGAGCTCTCAGGTCATCAGGGAGGGAGTTCCACAGGCGGGGGGCAGCCACACAGAATGCTCGGTCTCCCATGGTCCTCAATTTGGTCCGAGGAATATGAAGTAAATTACTGTTCTGTGACCGTAGAGACCGGGTGGATGAATATGGTGCAAGAATGTCCTTTAGATAGTCAGGTGAAGTGCCGTGCAAGCATTGATGGGTAATGAGAGCAGTTTTATATTGAATTCTGTAGGTGACAGGAAGCCAATGGAGGTTATGGAGAATGGGTGTAATATGATCAAATTTGCGAACTCTCAACAGAATCCTAGCTGCACTGTTTTGAATATATTGAAGCTTCTGAATGTTTTTGCCAGGGATACCAATAAACAGGGAGTTGCAGTAGTCGAGCCTGGAGGAGACAAAGGCATGGACGAGTTTCTCAGCATCAGAAAAAGTCAGAGATGGGCGAAGTCTGGAGATGTTTCGAAGATGGAAGAAGCAGGTTTTAAACAGATGCTTAATGTGATTTTCAAATGTGAGATGAGAGTCCATTTTTATTCCAAGATTTGTAACAGAGGTGGAGAGGGGGATGTCTTGACCAGAGAAGGAGATTGTTGTTAAAGTTGATGCTTGTATCTGGTGAGGGGTGCCAATCAATATGGCCTCGGTCTTGGAGCAGTTCAGTTGAAGAAAGTTTTGATAGGGATGATGATGATGCTCCAGTCCTGATGTAAAGTTGTGTGTCGTCGGCATAGCAGTGAAAGGAAATGTTGAACTGATTGATAATTTGACCCAAAGGCAGCATGTAAAGGGAAAACAGCAGGGGCCCCAGAACTGACCCCTGAGGTACACCACAGGAGACACCGACTGTCTGGGAAGTGGCATTGCCAAGACTGACACATTCCAGCCTATTGGAGAGGAAAGATCTGAACCAGTCCAGGACAGTGTCACAGAGACCGACCTCCACATGAAGACGGTGGAGGAGGATACTATGGTCCACAGTGTCGAAGGCTGCAGTGAGGTCAAGGAGGACAAGGATGGAGGGAGAACCAGTGTCAGCAGCCATGAGGACATCATTCGTTACTCTCAACAATGCAGTCTCAGTACTGTGAGCTGCTCTGAATCCAGACTGGAACTTCTCATACAGAGAGTGTTGCTGTAGGTGTTCCTGCAGCTGAGCAGCAACTGCTTTCTCCAGCACTTTGGACAGAAATGGGAGGTGGGAAATTGGCCGGTAATTTGAAAAAATGTCGGGATCCAAATTAGATTTTTTCAGAAGAGGCCTAATGATGGCAGTTTTTAGAGGCAGTGGAACATGACCAGATTGTAGAGACTGATTTATTATTTGTGTGATTAATGGGCTAATTGCAGAGTGATTGGATTTTATGAGAGATGAGGGGAAGGGATCCAGGGCGCAGGATGAAGGCTTCATTTTCTTGAGGATGGTCTCTACCTCACTCTGAACAACTTCATCAAAGCTGCTCAGGGTCCCAGAAAGCAGATGGGTAGATGGCACACTAAGGTCAGGGAGGTTGTGGAGCTGGGATCTGATAGTGTTAACTTTGTTTTTAAATGATGAGAGGAACAGGTCGCATTTTTGAACAGAGTCCTCATGATTTTGTTTAATGGGATTAAGCAGATGAGTTATTGTGGAGAAGAGCTGTTTAGAGTTTCCAGGGCAGGTGTTGATGATGTTGGAGTAATATTTGGAGCGTGCTTCTTTAAGAGAATAGGCGTACGCTTTCTGATGTTCTTTGTACGCTTGCTTATGTACCGAGAGACCAGATGATTTTACACGTCTCTCAATAGCACGGCCAGTTGCCTTCATCCTGCGCAGCTCACCAGTGTACCAGGGGGCTGAACGGGAGAAAGACACCAGTCTTGTCTTCAAGGGAGCATGTAGGTCCAGAAGCTCCTGGAGAGATTGGTTGTAATAATTCACAGAGTCATCTGCAGATGAGTGATTGACGGCGGTCAGGGCGTGAAGATCAGCAGACAAAACATCAGGGGAGATGTTTTTATAGTCACGGAACTGGATGGGTCGTTTTGGGTTAGAAGGCGGCGAAGTTGAAGGCACTTCCAGGGAGATGACACTGTGGTCTGAGACACCCAGGTCATATACAGACAAGTTATTGAGTACAGTGTCTGTAATCACCAAATCCAGAGTATGCCCCCTGTTGTGCGTAGGGGCGTCAACATGTTGGGTGAGGTTGAGAGATTCCAAAAGAGACTTTTGCTTGACACATTTACTGTATGTCTATAACACATTGAATTTTATTTCAAATAACTCCAACAGGATACATTTAGTATATGAACATGTTGTGATCACACTGTGTTGTTTAAAAAAAAAAAACAGTTTCTGGACTAAATTAATCACATTTTTCTTTTACAGTCAACAGAAGAAAATCACCAGAATTCAACAACCTGTGTCATCTTCTGGAGGAAGACGTGAGACACCAGATGGAAATTTGTTACTTCTGTTTGTCACTTCAAACTTTTCCTATTAAACGTTATATTTTCTTAAGTGGTGTCCTCGAACATTCAATTTCCTAAACTTATTTTATAATGTGAAGTGTGTATTGTGTTTAAATCCATACTGGAAGTTAAGAGAACTTTCCATTTGCATTTGACCTTTAAAGAATCATAAGATAAAGATTATTAGAATCTGCTCAACTGTTATTACGTTATAAATTATTTGGTTCTAGGATGAAGTCATACAAAAAAAGTCAAAAATTAAAAGTGGCCAAAGTCCTTTGGACAGTTTAAAGTTAAAGAATTCACAGACCATCCATCTACCATCTACCACCCAGCAGCAACTTTACCAGGGAAACTCTGGCAGTTTCAAAGATCACAGTGTGATGTTTTAAATCAACTTTATTTATAAAGCACATTTTAAAAACCACAGGGTCAACCAAAGTGCTGTACAATAACATAAAAGACAAGTTAATTAAAAACTATAAAAAGCATACAAAAATAAATACATATACCAGTCTTACTGCAGGTGTGTTAACATGCCATAAAAGATAAGATCACGTGTTAAAAGCCAAGGAATAAATGTGTGTTTTTAAATAAGATTTAAAAAGTTTTGAGGACTGTCAGCAGCAACTGCTCAGCTGATCTGAGATCGGGGAGGGCAGGAAGGTTGAAGCAGCTCAGATAAATATGGTTTTGCAACTTTATCAAGCACCTTGTGCATAACTAAATAATAAAATATGCTTTAATACATCTTTATTGTAAAAATACTAAATTGGAAAATACATGGGTTTAAAGAAGGCAACAAGGTAGGATTATGAATTGGGTTTAAAGATTACAGCTCATGAGGTACTCATTATAGCATGACATCTCTTTCACAACATTCTGTCAAAGCCTTTATTGTGTTCTTCTTCTAGTGGTGGCTAGTACTGTAGTAAATAGCTTGAGGGAACACTACTGCCACCATGTGGTAAGACGAGTAGGATTCTGGACCCCGCCCACAGAAGGGGTACAAAAAAGCTGTGGAAACAGAACATAGATGTGACCCGACCCGAACTGAGCCGATCCGACCCGAGCCGAGCCGAGCGGTGGAAAAGAGGCATTACTCATGCGACCTGGCTCAGCTCCTGACTTTCCTTCAGGTTTTACTGGAAAAAGGTTGTTCTTTCTCAATGATTAAAGTTTTCTTATCAGCTATTTCAGCCTGTCACGAAGGCTGGGGACACAGGACACCTGGTGCACATACAATCATAATAAGATTTATGAAGGGCGTGCTGAGGATGAAACCACCCAGTAGGATCCTGACCCCCTGGTTGGGATCTTAGCCTGGTCTTGGGGGCTCTCTGTGATCCTCCATTCGAGCCACTGAGCGAGGTTAAGATAGATTTGTTATCTTATAAAACCGCTCTTCTCTTGGCCCTTTGCTCGACGAAATGCGTGGGTGACCTCCATGCATTGTCTGTACATCCAATGTGTACCAGATTCGCCCCTGATGGGTCAAAGGTCACCCTAAGGCCTAATCCCGCATACATCCCCAAGGTCTTGACTTTGAACCATAGGAGTCTGGACTTTGATCTCTCCTCCTTCCCACCTGCTCCTGTCCTCACTCAGGAACAGGAAAGGCTGAAGGCTCTCTGCCCCATGAGAGCTTTACGCACTTACATGCAGAGTACAGCCGAATGGAGAAAAACAAATCAACTGTTGGTGTGCTTTGCAGCACCTGCTACCGGAAAGGCCCTGTCAAAACAACGCGTCTCACATTGGGTGACTGAGGCCATTAAAAGGGTGTACAGTAGCAAAGGTAAACAGGTGCCCTCTGGAGTGCATGCTCACTCGACTAGGGGCTTGGCCACTTCGTGGTCACTGTTCAAGGGTGTACCAGTTGCAGACATTTGTGTTGCTGCGAACTGGAGCTCATTAAACAATTTGCAAAGCATTACAGTTTGGATGTTACTGCGTGTGATGTCACTCAGGCTGTTCTTTCTAACACAGGGTAGAAAGTAGCCTTGAGATGCCTGCTGGTCAAGGGCAGACGTTCACTCTAGCATGCATTTTACTGAGCATTTCAAGGGTGTGAATAAATTACGTTCCCATAGCAAGTATGTTGCACCAAGAGAACTAGACTGAAACGGAACTGAAAATTATGCACCATAGCTCATGTTCCCTGAAGGAAGGGAACGAGGTGCAACATATCTGGCCCTTTTCAATGCTGAAAGCTCGGTGAAGTGCAATTTTGGAGAAAGATGGAGGGGCGTCAGCCACTTAAATACCCAGAGGGCGGGGCCTCTGGCGTGATGCTGACGCCCTAGCTGTAAAGGTGTGAATGTATTCCTTCAGGTAATCACGCGGGGGCGCAATTCCCATAGCAAGTATGTTGCACCTCGTTCCCTTCCTTCAGGGAACATGAGTTATGGTGCATAACTTTCAGATTTTTGTTGTTGGTTTTGTAGAAAACTTAAGAACAATAATTATCTTTTCTGCTGTAGATAGCTTTTAGAACAACTTCATGACAGAGAAAAATAGTTTAATTCTGACCACTTTGACGAGCCACTAGCTAGCCTGAAATTAAACATGTCACTAATGTCTTAAAACAACTCCAACCTCAAAAATGTGATTCAGACAAATGTTTTATAAACCCAAAAAAAGGTTAAATCATTTCATCTGGACTAGTTTGTTTAAGGGAGAAACGTTTGGTCTTCCATCCGAAAAACTTCATCAGTCTGTGGCCTGCCAGCCAGATCTGTCCCATAAGTCACCTTCATTGCTTCAAGCCAACCTCCTGTTGGAATTTCAGAAGCCGGCTTTTAACACATGCAAAAGGAACCATCTGGAGACTGATGAAACAATGGTCTCTTTTGATGTCACATCACTCTTTACGTGCATTCCTGTTGATGAGGCAGTAGAGGTGGTCTGTTTAAGGTTAAAATCAGACACCACTCTGAACAGCAGGACCACACTTTCCACAGAGCAACTGTGTCAACTCTTGAAACTGTGCCTGCAGTCAACCTACTTCACATATGGGGAGCAATATTATAGGCAGAAACATGGGTGTGCTATGGGGTCTCCAGTTTCTCCTATTGTTGCCAACCTGTACATGGAGGAGGTAGAAAAGAGAGCCTTGACGTCCTTTTCAGGGAGACCACCAAGTCATTGGTTCAGGTATGTTGACGACACCTGGGTTAAAATTAAATCTCAGGAAGTCCAACATTTCACTGATCACATCAACTCTGTGGATAAATATATCAAGTTCACACAAGAATATGTTAAAAATGGCAGGTTGGCTTTCTTGGACTGTGAAGTCTCAGTTTCTGATGGAGGACATTTGCAAACAGAGGTGTACCGCAAACCCACCCACACAGACCAGTATTTGCAGTTTGACTCCCATCACCCGCTGGAGCACAAGTTAGGAGTCATCAGGACTCAGTACCACAAAGAAGACAGCGTCCCCACTATCTCAGGAGTCAGGCAGAAGGAAAAATCCCACACAAGACATGTTCTAGAGAAATATGGATATCGTAACTGGGCCTTCCTGAAAGCAGAGAAGAAACCCAAACAGGACTCTAGCCAGCCATCAGGTGAAAAGAAAGAACCCAGACCATAACCAGTGGTCGTTCCGTATGTTACGGGAGTTGCTGAGAAATTGAGACGTTTATTTTCTAAACATAACGTCCCAGTGGATTTTAAACCCCAAAATACATTACGGCAAAGACTGGTTCATCCCAAAGATCCAGTCCCCCGGTACAAACAGATTAATATTGTGTATGCTGTTCAGTGTCAGGAGGGCTGTGATCAGTCTTACATCGGGGAAACTAAACAGCCACTGGCCAAAAGGATGGCCCAGCACAGAAGATCAACATCAGCAGGTCAGGACTCTGCGGTCTACACTCATCTCCAGGCCAGCGGTCACTCTTTCAGAGATGAAGATGTTCAAATCCTGGATAGAGATGAACTACGGTTTGAGAGAGGAGTAAAGGAGGCCATCTTTGTGAAAATAAACCGTCCATCATTAAACAGAGGTGGAGGCCTCCATGTTCAACTGTCCAACTCTTATGCCGGGTACCCACCAAACGCGTCAAAACGCTCCTGACGTGCCCTGTTGGCCGCTTGTCACCAGAATATGTTCACACTGAAGATGCGTCTGATGATGCGCGGTGGGAGGAGCGTCTGGCTCCTTTTCCGGTCGGGTTTGTTTTGTTTCTGTACACTGTGCAGATAAAATCAGCTGTTCGTGAGCCTCGTTACTACTTGAGTGGGTTTTCTACGAGCCGAACTGCAGCTCCAAAAGTCTTTGTTGAGATTAAAACTTTTTTTATTTTTATGTTTGGGGCGATCGTACGCTCGAGCGGACAGCGGCAACTGTAAAAATGCCAAGTTTCTTACCGGAGGCTGGTTTCTTCATGGAGGCTCGTTGGGGTAAGTTAAAAAACTCCAAAAAAAGTCCCGTCGTCGTTGCGTCATCACATAGCAGAGTCTCTCCCGATTGGTGGCTGTGATGCGTCGAGCATCAAAAGTTCAATGATTTGAACTTTGGCTGCTCGACGCGTCGGCTGCTTCGGACGCATCGCGTGCGCAGAAAAGAACTGCTGCGCGCTACCGTTTGAAACGCTCAAAACACGCCGCTTCACGATTCGCCGCGCCTCGCCGCGCCTCAGCATAGACTTTCAATGTAAATCAGCGGCTTCCGTTGCCCGAAACGCGTTTGGTGGGTACCCGGCATTACAATGCTGTTATTGCTAGTATCACTCAGCCCATTGTGAATAGCAAGCAGCAATCAGGGTGCTAATGAAACATCGTTAGGCTGATGGTCCTCCATCATGTGAGCAGCTCGGTTTGGCTGTCAGCAGCAAACTGGTCAATCCACTAAGAGAAAGTGCTATTTATAAGGCCCTGTTTACACTGACACGGTGGGGGGAAACATAGGTTTTTTGTATGTCAATTAGAGGAAAAGATCCACGTTGACACGGACAAATTCTGTGTTTACATACATCTGCAGGAATCCCCCCACCCTCCAGAATCCGCTGTAGTTACGATGCCGGGTCATTATGCCGGGTCCACGTGGAAAACCTAGTGAAGAAACTGAAAGTTAAACTGGGTTTCTTTTTCAGAAACAAATCATGTCTAACACTGAATGTTAGGAAACGCCTTGTATCTGTGACTTTCCTTCCCTCCATTGATTACGGTGACATTCTCTACATGAATGCTCCTACAAGCACCCTGCGGATGTTGGATGTTGTCTATCATGGTGCACTAAGATTCATAACTGGCTGTGATTATCGTACCCACCACTGCACCCTGTATTCACTGGTTAACTGGACATCATTAACCTCACGCAGACTCTTCCACTGGTACATTTTCATCTTTAAATCACTTCTTGGTCTGCTGCCCTCATACATCTCCTCCTACATGTCTTTGCGTGAGTGCAGCTACAGTGTGCGCTCTCAGGACATGATTACCTGCAGTGTTCCGTCAGTGAGGACTGAACTTGGAAAAAGGGCCTTCTCCTACTCCGCTCCTGCTTCATGGAATATCTTACAAAAAGATCTGAAGCTCTCGACCTTGACTTCTCTAAATGGTTTTCAGAATCTGTTGGAATCCTGGCAAAAACCAATGCAGATTTGTTCCTGTCTTTGATTTTATACGTCTACCTTATGTTTTGCTCGTTTTTTGATACTTTGTTTAAAAAAAAGTATTTCTTTCTTTTGTTTTTTCTCTTTTTTGTTTTCTATTGTTTATTGTTTGTTTTTGTTTATTGTTTAAGGAAATTCTACCATTGCTGTTCATTGTTCTTTAGTTTTAGCAGGTCGCTTTCGTAAATGAGCCCATGAGGTTCAATAAGATTTACCTGACTAAATAAAGGTTGAATGAATGAATGAATTAGTTGGCGCTGTGAATTTTGTACCTTCACCTAATGTCTATGCGTGCTGCCTCAGTCTGCTTTCCTCTGGGCTAAAAGTTCAGCTAACAACAACTTAAAGCATCACTGACATGATTTTTTTACTATGCATAAAATTGTTCAAAATATACATCTTTTATCATTTAAATATGTTCGTTTTTGCAAACAAAATGATAAATCAATTTAATTTTGCTTTAAAGTGATTTTAAACTTTGCGCTGTGTTTATTCACGGGAAATCCGATTACACGCAAATGCAACATCGGTGACGTAAAATCGGGCAGAGGCAGTCTGCGCATGTCTGTTGCTCGCCTACAGATCGCGTTTTTTTTACTTGAAAAATGCAGTTACGTTGTGTCGCGTTTGGGTGTTCTAATATCATCAGTGAACAAGTGAGCCTTTTCACTTTCCCAAAAGATGAAATACTTCTTCAAGGCTGGACTAAACAAACAAAGCTGTCCCCCTCGGAGCCCCCCCTCACCTGAAGGTAAGTCTCATAAGGCTGCAGACCTAAAAGGCATGTTAGATCCTGCTGTTTGTTGTTCCATCACCCAAACTATTTTTGGCTTCCCAAACTGAAGACAAATAGCTCAAATCTTAAAGGGGACCAAAGATGCAAAATTCACTTTTTAATATTTTTTTTTACTCAACTTTGGTTATGTACTTCTTAAAAAAACAGTCCTAGGGCCAAAAAATTGCACCCAGTGGTATATTTACTCTAAGTATGTTTATTTTTCAGTGATATAAATGTCTCGTTTTCAAATCCTGGCGCTTGTGATATCACAAGCTGCAGGACAACCCACCCCAACCTGAGTCCAGCCCCTCACCTAGCAACCCCTGGTGATGCTCCACCCACTTCAGTATAAAAGACGTCACGGTTGTTTTTCCTGAGTTCATCTCAGAGTTCGATGTTTCGTTGTTGTTAAAATGCAGTACCGCTAATAACTAATTATCTATCAGTAAAAACGAAAAAACTTATTTACGGGCTCTTAAATCAACCGGACGACTGCTCACGGACCATATCCGGTCCGCGCCGGATGTGGTCCGTCAAAAAAAAGCGGTGCTCGCACTAAGCAGCCAGTGTGTTACTCTGCAGCCTTATTGCTTGTTTTCGAAGAGTCAGACGAAGAGTTTTTAACATGGAGGGTGAACTTATGGATGTTTCTCAGCGGCCTACGCGACGCGTCAGCGCCTCATTTGCCCTGCCCAAAATGGCGTCTGCCTCTGGGTCTGACTCAGGGTCCCCTTTGGAGGGCGGAGTTAATGTAAACAGATTTTTGAAGGGCGTGGCCTTATCATAAACAGCTCGTTCAGAACGGAAGTCAGAAAAGGCACAACTAGAAAGGGGATATTTTATTATCTAAGAATTATTTTGTGCATTAAATTGAATGAACATGGTCTGGATAGCCCACAGACATACCATAAAAATTTATAGGACCAATATTTGGTCCCCTTTAACTTAAATTTCTAAATTTGTCGGGTTATAAATTGTCCGCTATTAAAGAGACGTTGCCCTCTGCCCGATTTTACGTCACAGATGTTGCATTCGCGTGTAATCTGATTTCCCGTGAATAAACATGGCGCAAAGTTTAAAATCACTTTTAAAGCAAAATTAAATTGATTTATGATTTTGTTTGCAAAAACGAACATAGTTAAATGATAAAAGATATAAATTTTGAGCAATTTTATTCATAGTAAAAAAATCATGTCAGCCACACTTTAACAAGTTAATGCTGGAATTTGGATAAGAGTCAACAGATTTGACGCCAAGCGGGACCCGCTTCATCTAACAAGCTCCACACCAGTCGCTGAATGGACCAGAACCGAGTCTACAATGTCGAACTTTAGTCCATGATAATCAGCTGATTTACATGTTTACGTTCTTAATACAGTAATGTTTCCTTGTGTTTACTTCAATCATACAACAACCAAGTTTTTTTTTCTGCAAGGTCGAGAAGCTGTCCTTCCACCAGGCGGACCGGTTCGAATGGGACCAGTATCCAAGATGAAAACAGAGCAGAGTCCAGTTCATTAACGTAGTTACAGTTCGGTTAACGTGTTTTTAATAGTGTTCAGTTTAATTCTCAGTGTTTGTGTAACATACAGTTTGTGGTGTTGAATAAATAAATACAAAACAAACCAGTGTCTTCATTTTCAACTTTAAGAACATTCAACATGTTATGCATCATTTAAATGACGTAATTTGAGTCCAGATAGCTTCATTTAGCTCAGATAATTTTATATATCTCCCACGCTAACATAAATGCTGTTTATTATTGTTAAACTGTTATTATTTAGCACATTTAGTATGTTTTAGTGTAGCGTGACACATGACATCGCCGCCTGCCTCGTTCAATAAACATTAGAACTGGATCCAGCTGTGTCTCTTCCAACACAGATGTTGGTCACATCAGCTACATTCAGGTGTAATTATTTAAATATGAGACTCAAAAAATATTCCATCAGTCGTAGTTCAGAAAGCGGTGCGTGTCCGCCGCCACTGTTGATAGAAATGCCATCTGTCCGCACGTGCGTGCGCGCATGTGGTTCAAACTAAGGCTCAGCGGGAGATGTTTATGTTATCAGCAAGGGGTCAGCGAAAAACCTCCACTCTGAGAGGTGGAATCAGAAACCTCCGGATTCAAAGTGGGAGGGGGGGCAGTGGTGTCGTGTAAATGAACAGCAGAACCGCAGAGAGAAAGCCACGGTTTCACTCAAAATATGCACCGTGTAAACAGCCCCTAAGACTGAGCTGAATACAGCTCCTCAGACCGAAGAAGTCTTTTGGATGAATGACAAAACACTTCTTTTTTTTACAGATGGCCTCCCTTCTCACCTTACAGCCATCCTCTTCACACCATTATGATTAAAAAAAAGGATAGAAAGAAAGGAAAGACAGAAAGTAAAGGCCCCAGTATAGCTGCACGTTAATCCGAGCGCCGCGGCACGCCGTGTCAGCGCTGTGTGAGCGCCGCGGCAAAAGCCTTTGATCGCGGGCGTGAACGCGCCAAGCTCAAATCTTACTACGCCTATGCGCGCGCGTTGATAAACTGCCTCGCGTGTCAGCAAATGACCAATCAGTGACCTCAATTTGTCCTGTAGCCTGCACTCCAGAGAGCTGCGCTTGCACAGAGTATAAATGAACTGCCGGTGCGCAGCACACGCGAGTCCAGCGGCGCTGGACACAACGGACAGCTATACTGGAGGCTTTAGACTACAAAATATAATAAATATACACAAAGAAAGCACAAGGCAAATACACCGACCGCTGTCTGTAAACCTGCAAAGAACATGACAGAACACAGCAACAAAATACATACGTATAAAAGACATAGATTATTCATGCCTTTGCAGTAATTTCTATAAATATATATACGTATTGTCATGATCCACGTTCATCTAGTTTTAGTTCAATGTTTATTTTCATAGTAAAGTATTTTCTGATCAGTCTTATTCCTGCCTTCATGCCCTGCAGCTAATTAACCTAGATTTCATCCACCTGTTGCAGCCAGTATATAAGTCCCAGCCTCACTCTCAGTCTCTGCCAGATTTATGAAAAGGTTATCCTGAGTAGTTATCCAGCATTCATGTCTAGTCTTGCCCTCCTCGTATCGATTCTGGTTCTGTTTCATGGTTTAAAGATTCCTGCCTGCTCCCTTCTTGGATACTTCTCTGCCCTAGCTCTTCTGGTTTTGACCTTGGACCCTGTCTCTGGATTCTGCCTTGTGTTTTTGCCCCTGAACGGATCAATCCATCCATCTGCCTCTTGGAAACTGACCCACGCCTGTGTACCCCGGCAAGTAAGACGCCTGCTCCTCTTAACCCGTTTCTGTCTTCTGAATTATTGTGCATGACCTTGGATTGGAACTCGGATAACCCATGGACTAAAAAGTCCATCTGGATCAAGCATCACAAACACAAAAGTGATCGTGGACTACATCTAAGACGCTCAACGTCTAACTGGAAGTCAACCCGGAATAAACAAACTCTGAGAAGGTTAGTTGACTCATTCAAAGTCAAAGCCTCACCTCTGTTCACCCCAGTTGCTAACCTTCTCCTCTCCTGTTTAGAGCTCCTGTTTCCGGTGACATGTGAAACCCGATCCAGCCTTCTATTTCATAATAAACATTTTAAAACTTCTCAGTGTGTTGGCAATTTAGTGAAACTCAAACCCTCAATCATTACACGTATACCTACATATATATACATACATACATATACATGCATATGTATTCACATACACATATACATATCTACATACGATACCTGCATGTGCATCCCTGCATCTATTTGTGTGTGGTTGTGAGCAGTGCTTTAAGTGGGCCGGAACTCACCGGTACCCAGTTCCGCCACTTCTAAAATTTAACCCTGAGAGTACCGGGACTTTTTTTAAGCGTAAGGTGCGTTCCGGAACTTATTTTCGGCAGATTAGAATGCATCATTTCCCCCGAATGGATTTCAAGAAAGAGTAATGCATCTTCACGATAATAAAACATCTTTGGTGGAGCGCGTCATTTTGGCCTATCACAACCTCAGGATAGACAGGGGGAGGAGACGACAGCAAACTCTGTAAAAAAATAAAAACAAACTCTGCAGCGCTGCGCGAGTTCAACAGAGCGCGAGGGAAGCGGAAGTAACTCCTCCAACGTGTGGGTAAAGTTAATATTTTTATACATGCAGTGGAGTGTAACCAACCATTGTTTAGTAAAATGGCATGTTGTGTTACAAATAAAACTAAATAAAAATTAACAAAATAACAGTCAATTGCACCCCTAAAGCCACTGTGATAAAGTATCACATTAATTTAATTATCTTAGCCACAGGAGTGAATTTAAAAACAGGATGATGTCTATATGAACTAGTTAAATGAGGTGTCTCTAAAATATCCTGATTCATGATCAATAATAATTTCAACAATTTTTTAATCTGTCCACAGGACCTGACTTTATTTTGTTAGATGTCTCTAAAATAGTTAGTGAATCATGTTTACATGTAGGTAAACATAGATGTTTAACAACTTGTTAAAATACACAAGAATGCAGGAAATGGCATCTACTTTATTCAAAATTTCTGGCAAAACATCTTCACCAGCATATTTAAGAAATGAGTTTTTACTGTTAGTAAGTAAGTTTTATTTATATAGCACATTTCACAGACATGAGAGTCACATAGTGCTTTACAAAAGGAAAAATAAAATCATAAAATCACAGAAGTACTATACAAAAAGGTAAAACATAACTCTAAAATCAATGTACAAAATTAACCAAAAGCCTGTCTGAAGAGATAAGTCTTAAGTTTTTAAATGCATCTGTTGACTCGGAGCAGCGCATTGTTAGCAAAATGTTCTGCTGTATTTGACTTGCTGCTGTTGTTGGTTGTTAATTTTTTGGTTGACACAATCTTTCCTATTTATGTTCTCATTAAATCAGGTTAGTAAATGACTTTTACCTGAAGCATGTTAAAAAATTACAAAATCTTTCGGGGGGGGGTTGGCGCAACGTTTGTCACCTTTTTCATCCCTTCTGAGTTTGCAGGTATGCATATTATTATGACATTAGGGAGGGTACCGGCACTTATTTTTTTCCACTTAAAGCACTGGTTGTGAGCATGCATAAGTGTATAAGGCTTCTCTAACAGAACATTCAATATTGACCGTGAAGCATCAGAAACCCGACCCCCAAGACCCGAGGCAGACAAAGGGGAGACCAGAGCCCAAGACCCCAAGAGGGACCCAGAGTGCGGAGCCCCCAGGGCCACCCAAAAAGGACGAACCACTCACCCACCCCCCAGATCCGACCATAGAGAAGAGCCCCACCAGCGACTAAACACAATGATCCCCTGGGGCCAACATCAACATACTCACAGGCCCCTGCCGGAACCCGCTGCATCGATTCAG
>JBBPBX010000608.1:49255-60281 GCA_038048925.1 Garcialebias charrua
ATAATTTTATATATATATAATTTTTATTTTTTGTTTGTTTTGGTTTGGTTCAGATGATATATAATAAAAAATTGTAATAATAAATATATATATAAACTGGTTTATATCCAAATTACTATACTGTATATAGTAAAGTATGATGAGTTATTCACCAACATACTTTCGAACGTAGTAAATCTTTTCAAGCCTTTTGATAACAGTTTATCTGTTTTAACTGTGTTCTATAAATAAAGATGACTTGACTTTTCACTTACTGGGATGTTCTTTCTTTTAATCAGCATTTGAAATTAAATTTTCCAGTCCTTGTACAGTACTTTATAGGATCACCACTGAAAACAGCGGGTTCTGGAACTGGTAGACGGCTAACGTTAATGGACTCTGCTAAAACCTTAGCTAGTACTGTTATTCCATATTGAGTGGCATAACACGGTTGCTCATTTGAGGTGTCTTGTCACCTCCTTCATCATGATTTTCTTCTCACTGCAACTCCACAGCATCAGCATCACAGTCGTTGTGCATGGCCTTCTCACTGCTCATTGTATACGTTGGGCCTTATTAATTCAGTTTAACATTAATGTCTTTATATTAAAGTCTGTAGCTTTAACTTAGCTTAAATACTACCTTTTTAATTTGTTTATAAACTTGAATAATCCCGTTTTTATTTTATTTTCAAAATGAACCTAAATGTGTTGTGCGTTTAATTCCCCTTTTAAATACCACCATTTGAATATATTTACAAACTGAAATAATTTTTGGCTGTGAGGACTGTGTTTGTTCCAGGATTGCCTCATATGGATAAATTTCTCACTGCTTCTCCACATCGAGAGGAGCCAGTTGAGGTGGCTTGGGCATCTGGTTAGGATGCCTCCTGGACGCCTCCCTGGTGAGGTGTTCCGGGCATGTCCCACCGGGAGGAGACCCAGAGGAAGACCCAGGACACGCTGGAGGGACTATGTTTCTCGGCTGGCCTGGGAACGCCTTGGGATTCCCCCAGAGGAGCTGCTCCAAGTGGCTGGGGAGAGGGAAGTCTGGGCCTCCCTACTTAGGCTGCTACCCCCGCGACCCGACCCCGGATAAGCGGACGAAAATGGATGGATGGATGGAACCTAAATGTGGTGTGCGTTTAATTCCCCTTTTAAATACCACCATTTGAATATATTTACAAACTGAAATAATTTTCGCTTCAAAGATCAAGTTAAACGTTGTATTATAAATCTTAAATCAGAATAATAAATCTTTCATTTGTTACAAACAGAAAATTATTTCAATGTCAAACAAAATTATACAACTTGCTGCCCTTTTTTCCCTTTTTTTTGTTCACACTTAATTTGTCAAACACTTGTAATTCACTTAAAATTAGCTTTGTAACAATCACCAGTTGTATGAAACAAACAATTTCTTAACTTTTAAACTTGTGCCTCTTTACCACAGCAGGTTACCCTTTAAGCACTTAGTCTCTATAAAAGTTAATTCAACTGTTCACCATTAACTTATTTTAAAGGTGTCACTTGCTAGCAGATTAACCACGCTGAACTCCTGCACACTGTGTTTGGGTGAACAGCGCTTGCAGCGTCTTCCCTTTGAGTGACATCACTGCTTAACAAGTGCTCCTTGTCGGCTCCGCTGCGCAGCTGCAGCGGGCTTCTCTCCTCCCTCTGCTCCTCTCCAGACACATACAGCTCTCGCAAGCACGTAACAGGCTGAGTTCTATGGCGATTCAATCAGAGTTCTGACTGAACTTCAGCAGTAGCAGAATGAGTTCAGACACTATCCGTTCACAAACAAAAAAAAAACATCCTTCGGGGGTGGGGTCCCCTAAACGCCGGGGGCCCTGGGCTTCAGCCCCGGGAAGCCTCTGCGAAAATACGGGCTAATCCTTCCCATGCACCAAGCTTCAAAAACACGCCATTTGCGAGCGTAGAGAGTCTGTGTTGACACTGCTCTTGCCCCCTGGATTGTGTTTATCACGTTGCTGGGGAGACCTGAGGCCATCAGTTTGTTCCTCTCAGCAACCAGGCTGAGAGTTGCCACAGTCCTGGACATAAGTGGAGAGGCTGCTCGTGTGGTTGAGTCAGCAGGTCCCTGTAGGAACAGCTGCCAGGGAATCAGCATTGAGCACACCTCCGAGGGCCACGGGCCCCATGGTCACATGGGGGCCAACAATATTAGGGAGGAGTCTTCCTTGCATGTGTGCTCCCGCGTCACCTGAATTGGAGGTGTGGGGGGAGAGGTGCAACGTGGTGCCCCTGCTGGCCAGCCGTGGGCCAGAGCGTCTGCGTTTGCCTTGCTTAGTAGGAGGCACAGGTCGCAGAGCGTGCAGGTTTTGCAGGCGGACGGATCTACGGATGTCCGGCTGCACCGTGGCCAGATCTGGTCCACAAGCCTTTGGCTCCGCCTCTGTTCTGGGGTTAGAAGTGGCCCTCCTGAGAGAGCCTCTGTCTCGTGGTTTGAGCTACCCGGGGTACACATCACCTTCCGTGACAATAGCCCTGGGGCGCGCTACATGAACGGTTTGTGTTTCACAGATAGGTGAACTGGCCTCAATTCCAGTAAACTGATGAATAATCTTGTGTCCTGTTGTTTCCAGAGCACTTGGACGATCCAGTCTCTGTGGACCATTCCCCATCCCCCCTTGGATGCGGCCGTGTTGGTTAACACGTAGGACAGTGCTCGACCCAGTGGGACGTCTGTTGTGGACACTGGGGGGTCCTTCTGGGCGCCAGGGTTGCTGGACACCCTGAGCTGATGATGGTCCTCCCTGTTCACCCGAGGAGGGCAGGGCGTGTTCACTTGCTTAGCCATATTTGCAGAGCATGCATTTTAAGTAGCGTGTATAGCGCGTAGGGCATGGCTGCCTTGAAGGGGCCCAAGGGGTGTCGGGAGAGCATGAGGGTCACTCTCTGACCCCGTCAAGAGCTCTCCAGACAAAACGTATTGAAGAGATACGCTTCCCTGAAGGACATGCCTTGACCAAAACGGTGATGGCTCGTACACCCAGAAATACAGTAATCTGTGGTGGAGTCGGAGTGCTTTTCTGTAGTTTTATGACTGAGCTGAAAACCTCCCGATGAGGGGTCGTTATTCAAAGGTGCAACTGGGCTTGTGCACTGAGCTTGGTCACATATTTCGGATCCACTGATTATGTGTGGCCTGCCGGTTTTACAGGCTGGAAAGCCTGACTCAGTTTGAGTGCTTAGAGCTTTAAATTTTTTATTTTTCTGCTCGGCACCTATAGACCGGGACCAATTCATGAGGTCCAGACTCCCTTGGGCACGAGGGAAAATTATCCGAGTCGGCCGGGGTGCATTGTTTGTATTGTGATGACATTTATTGACAACTTCTGCAGCTTTATTGACGTTTTCCCTTACAGTACGTGTGCAAGGCCTGGGCTTACAGGCGACTGCAACGCCCCCGGGGACCGGTACGGTCATTTGCTGAACTGCAGTTGTCATGGCATACGTGTTTAGCAGACACGCCCTCCGGGCATGCGGATACGCTGTGAGCTCGGAGGGTTTCTGTATTGTAGGCCCCCCGAGCTCCTGCGACGCGGGGGTGAATATTTGACTACCCCCGTCCGGCCGTGCACGGGCTGGTCTGCACGCCCGCGGATGCCGCGAGGTTTGTCTGCTGCAGACAGTCCCGGGGCGCCCTACTGGGGTTCATTGTTCTGACCTGGCACCTCGTGCACTACGAGGGAGGGGGTGATAGCCCTCTCCCTTCATCGTGACTGTCTTTAAAAAGACAGTGTAAAAAGACAGTGTAAAAAGACAGTCCCAATGTCTTTAAAAAGGTTGCTATGTTGTTGTTCTTTTTTTTTTTTTTGAGTCAAGAACCAGGGCGAACTGTGCTTTGGTACTTTTATTTTGTGTTTTGTGCAACAACAGTTTATCTTTATTTCACATACAGCAGAACACTTATGTTTTGTGCATACATTAATTTCACCAGCTTTTCGTCGTCTTTTACAAATAAAGTCTGGGTAGAAATAACCAGGTTCCCGTACCCCGTGGGCAGAAGAACCAGCAAAACTATGAAGAGGGCCAGCTTCATCAGGCCCGCTTCTGCCTCCCATCACGGTTCGTCGAGGAGGTTCTCGGCGGGACCGCCTGGCGAGGAACGAATCTGTTCCTGCTCCAGGACAGACCGGCTTGAGATGGACCTGCTGGGGGCTATGCCGCTGCTCCCCGTCTTAAGCTGGCCTCTTTTGTGGGGGACTACGCGTGGCTGAGCAGTGTCGAGGCTGCACGGGTCTGCACCCGCTGGTGTCCCTGGAGGGGCCAAAAGTCTTCCTTGGCATCCTCTCACGGAGGGCTTCAGCCTGTTTACGCCTCTGCTCCAGCCTGCTCTGGATCTGTTCCAGAGCCCCCCCGAAGAGTCTTGTCGGCTCGATTGGGTGGTGCAAAAAGGGGGATGTTGACCTTCTGGAAGGTCCATCAGGGTCATCCACAGATGACGCTGGGCGATGACCACTTCAGCCATGTATCTCCCCTGTGCGATGGCTGCCGTCTCCATCATGCAGAGCACAAAGTCAGTGGCCCTACGGGCTTCCTCCAGCACCTCAGTCGCAGTCTGTTTGTCTGTTGTCACCTGGAGCTCCTGTAGCTTCTCTGCCAGTTATGCCTGCATCATGGCGGAGGCGTTCATTGCACGTGCCGCGAGGCCCTGAGCCCTGTAGCACTTTTCCAGTTGTGCAGCTGAAGCGTGGCAGACTTTGCTGGGCAAAGTTGGTTTTGTGCCAGAAGATCTGGGGGCCAGGTGAGACGCCAGCGTGTCCTCTATCTGTGGCACGTTGGTGATTCCTGCTGCTTCCATTCCAGTGACGTCAAGGAACTGGGAGAGCGGCAGCAGCATGGGAGCCCTGGGTTCAGCCCAGGTGCGAGTCAGTTCCGTGAGGAAATCCGGGAAGATGGGCATCCTGTGCCTCGTTGTCGACTGCTGCTTGGCATAAAAATATTTCCCTGCCAACCTTGTAACCTGTTGGCGAGGTGGAGGTTCTGGTCAGGCGATCTGCAACGCATCTGCCGCCCTGCGACACAGGTCGAACAGGGCGGGATTGACGCGTCTGTCTCTGGCAGCACTGGCGCCGGGTTCCGTGAGAGGTCTTCTTCCGCTCCTTCGTACTCGTTGTCAGCTTTTTCATCAGAAATTTCACCTGAGGCTGTTAGCGAGATCTCATCCACGTTCATCATGCCTCGGGTGTCAAAATCAGCGGTCGAGTCCCCGACGGGAGCCGCCATGTCCAAGCTGTCCCCCCATTCGACCTGTCCATCCACTGTCCTCCAGATCCATGCTCTCGAGCTCCGGCGTGGGAGTGAGAGCCTCTGTGAGATCCGGGTCTGTTGGCGCCGCGGCAGCGCCCATTGCTTTGGCCACTATGTCCACGCGGTGTCTCCTCACCGCCTCCAGCATCTGGCTGCAGTGTGGACAGGATTCGGGGGAGTCCAATGCTGTTTTTGTGTGTAGCATCCCCAGGCAGACAGGACAGGCCTCGTGGTGTCTGTTGTCGATAGGGAATATCCGTAGCTGCTGGGGCAGGCGCGTGAGTTGGGACTCGCTGGCCTGCTAGGCTTTTTTGGAATTCTGGGTTTCCGCTTTCCCTTCTCGGGAGCCATTTCCGAGAAGAAATGAGCAAGTTGTTTTAAAAATCCTTGTCCGAGACGTCTCCTCCGTCGTGTCGCTTTCGCTGGCTAGTCTGCTACTCGTTAGCAGGGTAGCGATGTGACGCAGTTAGCGCCGTCGAGCGAAGCAGCTGCGGAGAGAGAAGAGAAAAACTTTGAGGTTAAATGAAAAAGGCGCTGGACTAGCTTTCGCCAGCCCAGCAATACGCAGGAAATTTCTCTGTATGCTTTGCGTAGGGAGCGAGCTCACCTCTAACGAGCGATGTGTCTACAGAGAAGTCCCACGAAGTTCAGGTTTAAGCAAGGTGAAGGGCAAAAAGAGACCGTTGTATAGGCGCTAGCGTCTTAAGTACCCAGAGGGCGGGGCCTCTGGGGTGACGCTGATGCCCACTGCCGTAAAGGCGTGAGTGTATTCCTTCAGGTAATCGCGCGGGGGCGCAATTACCATAGCAATAGTGTTGCACCGAGTGAACCTGACGATAAAGGGAACTAAAAAAGCTAAGTCTGGTCCTCTGGACATTCAAAAAACAAAACAAAACAAAACAAAAAAGTAGAAACGTTTCGTTTTTTGTCCGAAAGACTTCCTCAGTCTGAGAGGCTGTATTCAGCTCAGTCTTATAAATAGCACCCTCTCACAGTGGATCAACCAGTTTGCTGATGACAGCCGAAACCAGCTGTTCACATGATCAAGGAGGACCATCCGCCTAACGATGGATCGTTATCACCCTGACGTTTCTACTTTTTTGTTTTGTTTTGTTTTTTGAATGTCCAGAGGACCAGACTTAGCTTTTTTAGATCTGGCTATAAGGTTAATATTCAAAAGAGTGAGCTGATGCCTGTAACCTCTATCACTTGAAAGTAATGATTACGGTACTAAAAATGAATAGTTTTGGCTGAAAGACTTTCACTTATGTATCACATCCACTCTGGTCTTTCACATATATAATTTTCAAATATTATTTATTCTTTTCATTCATTCATTCATTCAACCTTTATTTATACAGGCTATCCTCGTTGAGCCACGGGGACTCATTTACAAGAGGGACCCCCAGAAAGTATTCTACTTTGTAGAACAATATAATCATCTCATTGATTTGGATCACACAAAGACTGAATCTGCAAATAACATTAAATAAGTTAAAAAGTCTGTTCCGTGCAGGTAAACAAATTAAGTCATTCAACCTTTATTTGTACAGGTTAGTCTCATTGATTCACGTGGACTCATTTACAAGAGAGACATGTTTTATACAGTATACTGTATTACATTTGTTTAAGTGTGATCCTATTTTTAAAATAAAATCAAGCTGAATGTGGTTATTTGCAGACAAATTTTGGATTTACTAGCGGACATTTGCAGGTTAGGTTTATTTGTCACAAAATGAACGTGCACAGCCCTCGTCTGGGCAGCGTTTACTCACTTCGAGTCCAGCAGCAAAGCAAACAGGCTCTGGGGCCCTCATTGGTCCAGACTCTCAGGAGGAATTTGGGGTGCTGCTGCTCCAAACTCAGCAGGAGGAATTTGTGCAATCCTTGTAAACGGATGACTGCTCACTTTGTGAGCTCGTCTCCATTATTCTCTTTTTGATTCGTGCAGGGAACTCACTGTGTTGGACTGGCTGAACTAAGGAGCCACTTTGATCATCCACAGATGAACCATGCCTCCATTGAACTTTACTGGGTCCAAGTGGAGACTGGTGCTGGGCTCTCTCCTTGTTTCAGCCCTGATCTTTGTGTTAGGTAAGTGTCCTCAACTCTTGCTCTGCACCAAGAATGAAACATTTCTTCCAGCCTACTTCAATGGCTGGCTAGTTAAACAATTCTTTGACTTTATCCAGGTTCTTTTAAATTATATATGCTAACCACAGTTGAACAAGCACACAATGTTACTTCTTATCCAACAGATGCTCAAGGACAGAAGACTACTTTAAGAACCAAACCTAAACTTGGAAGATCAACAAATAAAGAGCCAAAACCTGCGAGAGCAAAACCAAAACTCAAACCTTCACCTTCTCCCCAGGCACAGACCTCCATAACCCAGGTAGGACACGATGATTATCCTCAGGGGTATAATGGTGCATGTATTTGCACTGTGATGGTTTGGTACACATGTTTGGGGCAGGTAAAGGAAACTATTTTTGGCAAGCACAGATGCCATCTAGAAGTGGGCACACGTTTAATTTAAAGTCATTTTTTAACAACCACCGCAGAAAACAAGTAGTAAAATAGAATCTAAACACTTTTTTTTTAAATTCATTCAACTTTTATTTAAACAGACAAGTCACACTGAGCCCCGAAGACTCATTTACAAGTGAGATCTGTTTGGACAGACAATAAAAAGTGGTGAAAAATGACACATAGGGTTTGGAGACAAAAAAAAAAATCCTAACATGCTCTTAATCTTTGGCTGAAGGTTAACACGATGATAATGAAAAAAAATTGCACAATAAGCACACAATGACGCTGACATTCCGCGGGGGGTGGGGGACGCAAGGGCGGTGAGCATGTCCAGAGACAACTCACAGAGGCACTGCAGAGTTCAGATAAAATTACTTAGTTCAAATAGTTCCCTCTGGAGAGATCCATACACACTTGGGGGTACCAAGGACGACCAGAGATTAATCAAAAGAGTCATGAAATGATGACAGAATGTTTATTCAGCTGGACCCCTCTGTATAGTCCATGGACTTCCTCAGTAGGAGGGGAGGGAGGGGCAGAGCATCAGGTTTACAAAACTTCCAGGCAAGATAAGATAAGATGACCTGTCAAGGCCAGTCAGGGAGCCGAATTATCAAACAAGAATGTGCACAGTAAAAGATAAAAGTACAAGGATGTACACAGGTCACCCTGAAGAATTTTTGTACCTTAGTGTGTTAAAAATGGGCCTTTGAGGCACAAACAAAATATAAAACATGTACCACTGTTTAACGTACTATGTGTGTACTTTTTAACTTACAGCTGGAGAGACAAGCCAGTACACATTTTTAGGTATATTTCTGTAACTTTAATTTTGACTGTCTATGACAAAAAGCCCATTAACACAAAAGAAAATACTAGACTTCAGATGGGAACCTGGGAGTTGAAGCTGGAGATACAGCACCACGGCAGGATGCTCCCAGAACAAGAAGGCAGTAAAATGAGGCATTTCCTTTTACTGTATGTTGGTGATTATTCCTGATAATCAAGGCAGGCTTCCTTTCATCACAATAACAATCAGTTGTTGAGAAGTTAGGCGACTGTTGCACCTTTTAAAAAAATATTTTGCATTTTCACATTAGATGTTACTCAGCTCTATGTTGTCTTTTTTTCATAAGCCAAGAAAGAAATACCTTTCTGAAGCTTTTGAAACTTTTTATTTGACACATAGACATGGTTTATAGTTCAGACTGGATGGGCAATTTTTAACTATTTATTTTATATTCAAGGTACCAGTTGACAAATCCTACCTTGACTATAAATGACATGCTACATTACACCATCCTCACAAGCAAAAGCACATTGGTTTTCTGTCTCTGTTATCATGACCTTCACACCTTTTTACCTACTGTACCTTATTTTGTGGCTATTATGCATGTTACACTTCAAGGTGCTGAAAAGAGGTAAGTTTCAGAAAGCGGGAGAGACCCTGAGAGTGCAGACAGGAGAAACTTTGGAGCTGAGGTGTAGAGGCAAACCTGTGCAGTGGAGCGTCCCCCCTTATCTGGAGGAAGATGATGACGGAAGACTCAGGTAAACTATAGTCCATAAATCATTTATACGGGTTACGATAACAGAATCATAAAATCTGTTTGTTCCGTGCCTGTTTTTTATGTTTTTTTTCTGCAGGATTGTTCAACAGGAGCGATATAACGTCCTGACCTTGGTCAACACAACAGGTGCGGACACTGGAGAGTACATCTGCTACCCAATGTTCTGCGAAGACCAAGACTGCAGGAAGGAGTACAACAAAGCAGCCAAAGTCTTCATCTTTTTTCCTGGTATGATTAATACATTTTATTGACTCGTACATACTCATGCAGATCTAAATGAAGGCTTACTTTTACCACCTGTTGAATCTTTTTAAATGTTCTTATCAGCAATTTGTCTTATCTTAAAAACCAGACCCACAGGAATTATTTGTTCCCTCGTCTAACTACTACGAGATGATTCAGCTGAGAAGCAACTGGCCGACAGTCCTCCCCTGCCAGGTGACATCACCGGAAGCACAAGTGACTCTGTACCGTGAGTTCCCACCAGCACAGGTGGCGGTGGATGGGACAGAGATCTCCTTTGATGTCAAGAAGGGCTTCACCATCCATCAACCCCGGCCTTTCCATGCCGGGGTCTTGTACTGTGTGGCAGGTTTGGGCAGCCTGAGGCAGAGTTCCATCAAGTACATACTCATCTATGTTAACTGTGAGTCATTTCACCTTGGGCACACTTACATGGGTTTTAAGGAGACAAGGATCCACATGAAACAATGGTTCAAACCTTTTACAGTGATTATGAACAATTCACATCTTACCAGCAGTAGATAGCTCTTTGATCAACCTCAGTTTGAAGAAATAAAGTTTAATTCTGAGTGGGCTGGAAAGCAAATGGCAAATGGGGTCACGACTACAAAAGTGTTGTTGTCATTTTTAAAACTACTTCAATCTTGAACAAATAGTGTCTGCATTTTCATCTTATGTCAAACATTTTAAGAAAAATAACTACCGTACTTGCCGCCGTACGCGTCGTACCACTGCATAAGTCTCATCAGTCCAAATATGTCTAAAAAAGTGTGTGTGTGGGGGGGGGGACGTAAATAAGTCACTTCGCCGTATAGGTCGAATCTATTATGCATCACCACTGATGTGTCATGTTTGTTACACGTCACCTCTGACCACCTGGAAACGTGGGCCGGTGTTGTGTCAAAAATCGATTGGCTGCCAAATGGTGGTTGCGGAAGTGTATACGGGAGGGCTTTATCAAGAATTTTACAAGATTAACACTTAAAAACAATTATTTGTTTGCTCGAAATTATAGCAAAGGCGGGTCTCAGTTAAACTTTTCCTTAATAAATGCACTTTAATGGTTAAATCAGCTGCAGTTCTCCTGGGCGGCACAGCAAAAAGCAGCTGATTTGAAGTTTGTTCCAGGAGTTCCAGGGCGGGACAAAGATGACTTGGTATGGCAAGCCAAGTGTCTCATTAATAGCCATTTTTACCTATTAATGAGACGCTTGGCTTGCCATAGTTTGAGGGCCCTCTAGCGGCTGAAAATGGTAGTGTTCAATATTTTCCATATCAGAATGAATGAATAGTCAGATCTCAGCAGAAATTGGGTTATAGATATGGGGAAAAACATATTAGTCGCTTCGGTGTATGAGTTGCAGGGCATGCTAATTTATACAAAAAGATGTGACTTATACAGTGAAATATATACAGTATATA
>JBBPBX010000608.1:66723-90737 GCA_038048925.1 Garcialebias charrua
GTAACCATACTTTTCTATCATGATCTGCCGTCGGGAGTGTTGAAGCAGTGTGCAGGAAGATGACAAGGAGGCTCGAGGTAAAAAGATCAAAATATTTATTCTCCAAAAAACAAAATCCAAAAGGCTGACAGGGCAGCCACTTATTGGTGCAGCGAGCAGATCAGGGCAGACAGGACGGGAGGTAGACCAAGACACCATTGAAGGACAATCTGGAGACAAAGACAAGACAGAAGAGAGCTGAATACACACACACAGACACACACACACACACACAGATCAGAATCAGTTTATTATTGCCATTGTCAAAGAATAAAATTCACTGACTAGGAACTTGCTTTGGCATAAAGGTGCAATAAAAAGAAGTAAAAATAGAATAAAAACACATGTACACACCAACCAATAAACACAGTGCAGTACAGCACAATATTCACAATAATATTCACAATAAATGGCAGTGACAAATGGCGCTAGAATGATGAGGATGAGGACAACGACAGCCACCTGTGGTGATTAACACGAGACACAGGTGAGACAGGGCCGAACACAAGCAGGGAAAACACAGAGCTGAATCAGAAAATACGAGGAAACAGACAGAGACAGGACAAAACCCCAGAAACCCTATCTTCACTGCACAAGTCGCACCTTTTTGCATAAATTAGCATGCCCTGTGACTTATTAATGTTTTTTTCCCATATTTATAATCCAATTTTGGGCTGAAATCTCACAATTTCATTCATTTTGGCATGAAAAAGATTGAACACTACCATTTGCAACCACTAGAGGGCCCTCCAGTAGCCAATTAATACCTAGGTAAAAGTGGCTATTAATGAGACATTTGGCTTGCCATAGTAAGCCACCTTCATTTTAATCTGGAACTCCTGGAACAAACCTCAAATCAGCTGTATTTTGCGGCACCGCCCAGGAGAAATGCAGCTGATTTGACCATTAAAGTGCATTTATTAAGGAAAAGTTAAACTGAGACACACCTTTACTATAATGTCGAGCAAACAAATAATTGTTTTTAGGTGTTAATCTTGATGAATTTTTGTTAAAGTCCTCCCATGCACGTTCCCACAGCCGCCATTTGGCAGCCAATCGATTTTTGGTACAACAGCGGCCCACATTTCCTGGTGATCACTAGTGATGCTAGATGTGACTTATACGGCAAAGCGACATATTCATGATTTTTTTTCCACTTTATTAGACATATTTGGACTATTGCGACTTATATGGCAGTGTGATGTGTACGGTGGAGAGTATGGTAATTGAGTGTATTTACATTAGACAGAAGTAGGCATGAATATATCTGCAAAGTATCACAAAATGCTCACTTTGAGCATGTGTTAGTAAAAAGGTTAATTGGTGTAAAAACTATTAAAGACATCACAATGCAGTTCAGTCATGTCCAATCCAACTTTCTGTGACTCATTTCAACTTTTAATTATGGTCCTAGTGTTACATATGCCTGCGCTTCAAAGATCCTTTGGGAACTGACAATGGGGAATTTATTTTCTTTCTTTTCATCTACACCAAAGTAGCTAAAGGAAAATATTTCTAGTGTTTGCTTAGGTGTTTCTAAAGCTGCACGAGGATTGAAAACGAGCAGAAACTGAAGAATAAGAATACAAATCAAAATCCAGATAAGCTATAACAAATTCAAAAAAGCACACATCACAACAAAAAGGCATACACATATCAACTTTGAGGCTGAAGGACAGAAAATGTGCACAAACACAGTTTTCTTTATAGTTTAAGTCAAAAATTCACTTCATAAATTCTTCCTCGCATTATTTTCAAACTAAATTGCGAGATACTGTATAGTCTAAATATTCTAGTTGTTTACATTTTGTCTAGCAAATCTCTTGAACTTTTAAAAATAAATTCATCTCTATAAATACTTTTGATTTTTTTTTTTACAATGTAACAAGAACTTTTAGCTGTTTTGTATTTAGTTCAGATTAAAATTGTGTACATAATACATTGGAGAATATATAAAAATATTGAAATAACTCAATTCTGAAACATTAATATAAAAACAGATCATTGGAAATAACCAGACAGGGAATATTTTCTAAAGATGTGATAAGTTCATCTGTGGATTCTCTGCAAAAATCCAACATCTGTGCACTTTTTCAGTTTTGTTGGTAGATGGAGCTGTAGCTCCTCTTCATTTAAAGCCTCTTGGGGCAGATATGGAAGAGGAGGGGAGACAGGAGTGGGACAGCCTGCCTCCCTGTGTTTCCTCTCACTCTGCTCTCTGCTGTTCAAACCTCTGGGAGGGAAAAGGCCCGGTCCTGGTCTCTGCGGCTCCGGTCGCAGCCTCATCCAGATTCTCTGTTCATCAATCTGGGGGAAAGTGTCCAGTCCAGCCACACCTTTTTGTTTAACCCAAACTGCAGCAGAGGACCACTGCTGCTCAGAGAGATGACGTGCACTCAGAGGACGGTGAGTTTTGCTGATCTCTCTATTGCAGCAGCAGCACTGAATGTTAAGTTGATCATCTGTGCACTTCTACAACTTTACGTTGACTTTAAGGCTTAATAAGACAGTGATCCTCTCAACTAGACAGGATCCTGTGAATCAGAAGAAGAGTGGGCACTTGTGTTGTTTTTCAGTGTGCATTTAAAAAAAAGATGAAGCCGTACATCTTTGCAGGCCCGTCTGCAGCTTCAGTGATCTTCAGAAGAATTTGTTCTGAGCTGAAACTCCTGGAGAGTTTTGGGGACAGAAGCTGTTTTATTTCCTCGGAGAGTGTGTATATGTGTGTGTGGGGGAGTCCTGAGGGCTGCTAGACTGTCGTCGTGGAGACCGGAGGCCTTTGTTGACCTCTGACCTGAGGATTCAGAGCCTGCTGGTTAGGGCTGAGTGTTGACGTAAGTGAAGGAGAAAACCTGACAATGGAGGGACAATTAGTGTGCAGCCAGTTGTTGGAGGCAGAGCGGTGAACCACTCCTGTAATTTAGGACTAAAGAAGCGCTGATAGTCGGGTGAGGGCTCATTACCACACAGCAATCACCGAGACAACTTTTAAACACTGCTTTGGGCTGAAGTCGGCACACATCAGACTTCACATCACACACTCAAGACAGAGTTGATGTGTACACTTCAGTTTTGCTGTTCAGGAGCTCTGATTTTTGTCATTCTGACGAAACTGAGACAAGTGAAGTTTAGTTGTGTCAAAAACACAAGACTCCACAGCAGCAACTGTCCTAACGAAATGAACAGAAACTCTGAACACGCTCCAGACAGTTTGTAATCAGGTGGAATAGACTATACCGGTGACCACATGCAGGCTGTTTATCATTATTTGGGTTTTAAAATTTGATTTAAAATCCTTTCCTAGTCATTTCATTTGCATTTCTTGGCTGTAATCAGCAGTCCATGAACAGTTAATCCAAGTCAGAGTGAATAACTGAAAATTACTTTTTGGTGGTAATAATGGATCCTGTTGAGTTTTGAATTGCAGGACCCAGAGATGAATAGGATAAGAATTTTTTTATTTTATTAATTAATTTATGGTAAAAATGGTAAATGGAGCTTACTTATATAGCGCTTTCTAGGCCCCCCTTTGAGGGGCCCCAAAGCGCTTCACATACCAACCATCCATCCATTCATACACACATTAATACACCGGTAGCGGGAATTTAATAAATAAATAAATATATATACAGGTAGTCCTCGACTTACAACTTTTCGCGGTTACAAACGCCCTCCCATTGAAAAGCATTGTTTCGAGTTATACGGTTTATGCGCCTTTACACCAAAAAATACGGTACCGAAACTCAGCGGAGGAGGAAATTTACAGGAGGGAGGGGGGAGAGTGTACCTTAGCGGCCACGGGCGGAGGATTACAGCTGAAAATTACAGGAGACCTCATTGTTTACAGGCAGACAGGGACAGAAGAGGTTAGGAGGGGCTAACATGATAACAAACCTTACTGTAAAACTCTGGACCGCGCGTGGAAAAGTACAGGAGACCTTTGTTTGGACCGGAGGTTTACGAGGCAGAGAGGCTACAGCTTAGCAACGAGCTAACAGGCGGAGGAAGGCTTCACCAGCTCCCAGTAGGTTATTAACTCTTTTTTCCCTTCATTATGGCTCCAAATGTATGTGTTTTTTGATAATTATGTAGGGTAATGTGTTAGGATAGGCTAAGTGCTTGGTAAAATACAGTACTGTACGTATGAGGTGCCGTTTGGACGTATTTTCCGACTTACGACGATTTTCGAGTTACGATGCAGCGTAGGAACTGATCTCCGTCGTAAGTCGAGGACTACCTGTATAATCAAAAAACAAAGAGGACAAACAAAAGGCTGGTATGGCAGCAACAGCTACAAAATGAAACCCAAGGAGACTCGGAGGAAACCCGGACATGGCGTGAGGAACACAGTGAGCCCAGTTTCAATTTAGTGAAATTCAGTTTCAAAACAACAATTCAAATTCAGTTTCTGATGGCACAAGTTTCAGCCCATAACAGTGACAGGCTGTTGAGAAGGAGGAATATCAAAAGGTCTGGGCCGATGAGGAAATTTGGAGTCAGGTGGCTTAAGGGTAATGGGGAACAGGTGAAGGTGTGGTAGGACAGAGGAGCAGAAACTAACAGGCACTGGGAAAAAAAACAACACGATGAAAACAAAGACCAAAACAAAACAACTAAAATATCAGTGAACATTAAACGTAACCTCTGAAAAAATCCTTGATCATGACTTTAAAACCTGTAGGTTCAAAGCTTTCCTGTAGTTTGGTCTGTTTGGTGCCAAAGGTGCGCGTTATCTTTACACTACAAAATGACCTTAAACCTGCAGCCTCAAGGTCATTTTGACCCAAGAGTAGCAGGAGAGTTAAAGCTAACAGCAAAACTCAAGGAGAGAAAAGTTTGAATAATGAGAGAATCTATGAAAGGATTTATGAGCCAAGGCATTCCACTTCACTTGTCAAACACAGTGGAGGTATTTTTATGGTATGGGCTTGTTTGTTTACCAGAACAACTGAGTTCCTTTTTTTTAACAGGTGATTAAACCAGCAAGAAGATTTTGAAATGCTCATAAGTACTTTTTGTGTTCAAAGTAAGTTGAGGGGCAGTCTAACAAAGTTCAGTCAGGGTTTCTGGATGGATTAAAACATTATAAAAAATAAAGTGACATTTTTTTAATTGTTGAAACGTTTCATCTTTTATCCAAAAGATTTCTTCATTCTGAGGAGCTGCAACAAACTCAGTCTTATATTCAGCACCTTCTCATAGTGGATCAACCAGTTTGTTGTTGACATCCAGAACTAGCTGTTCACATGATGGAGCAGGACCATCAACCTAACAATCGACCGGTAGTGCCCTGATGGCCACTTGCTATTCACAGAGGGCTGAGTGATACCAGCAATAACAGCATTGGGGGGAGTGGTGGCGCAGAGGTTTCAGGGGTCACCAACACGGTGCCCGCAGGCATCCGGGTGCCCCCAAGGACCATTTGAGGTGCCCGCGGACCTGTTCTAAAAATAGCACAACTCACTACTAAGCTGCATTTAAAATTTCATTTTATTCAGTTGTTGTTCATTTTTTTGTATTTATATATATTTTAAAATGTCCATCTTAAAAATATGTTCTTAAAAATATGTTTATTATACTTTTTTTTTTCAATTTACGCTTTGTTATTTCCGAAGAGTTTATCAAACTGGTGCCCTTTGTATGACTCCGTACCCACGAAGTAGCTCTCAGTTTCGAAAAGGTTGGTGACCCCTGAGAGCGGGCCTGTGATCGGAGGGCCGCCGGCCAACTCCCTGGTTCAATTCCCCGACCGACAATAACAAAAAATGTGCGTGGAAAAGATGAAACACCCACACCTGCCTCCACCCTCATTTGCCCCACTCTGGGCTCATGAGCAAGGCTTTTTAATGTGTATAAAAGCACATGAGCATGCATTATAAGTTGCTAAAGGTAAAAGTCAAAACCCCAGAAACAAGCAGCTGTCCTGTTCTGGCAACAAATCTTCAAGAGGAGAAAGTGAACATTTGATGATCTGCAGACTTCAGTCACTGAACAGCTGCTAAAGAAATGAAAGAACTCTGTTTCTGGTATCAACTATTAATGAAATAGATTACCAAAGAAAATACATCATTATTGTCAAAAACAAAACCGGGCTTTTTGTGTAAAGGTGTTTTATATTGTTGATTTGAAGCCCCGTCTGTTACCTAAAAGCCTCATGGGGGATGTTTGACGACAGCGTTCAGAGTCTGTCTCTTTGGCGCTCGTCTCTCAGCAGAGTCAGCCCGACAGCTGATGTGATGTCTTCGTTCAGCTGTTTAAGCTCCCAGAGGAGTGTGTGTGTGTGTGCGTGTGTGTGTGTGTGTGTGTGTGCGTGTATGTGCGTGTGTGTGTGCGTGTATGTGTGTGTGACCTTAAAACCCTGGCAGCTGATGAAACACTAATTCTGCTGACCATTAGATGCTTGCTGACCATTTGCTTAGCGACCTAAAAAATTGGAGGATGCAAATCCTGGTCCATCAAGCACTGTGATGTTGAAGGAACACCCCCCCCCCACACACACACACACACACACACACACACACACATACACACCCGGCCGTCGTCCCTGCATTGAACATGCAACTAAAAATTCTGCTTTGTGAGAGCTAAAGAGGTCCCACCCAGCACCAACAACACTGTATTGTTCTGTGGCGTATAAATGTACGGGAAGTTGTGTCATGTGTTCACAACATGGCAGATGGTGAAGTGGTCAGAACATTTGTAATGACGCTGAGCTTCTTGACAAACTTTTCCCTTCAGGCCGACCATCCAATCAAACCCTAATGAACCATTCCTCCACTCTGATTTCTTTCCACTTGCTTAAATACTCTCCTCAGGTGTTATTCGCTACTCTTTTCATCCCATTTTCTCACCGTTTGCTCTTCCATGACCTCATTCTTTCTCTTCCGTTCTGCAGTCATCTCATGGACTCTTAGACCAGGTCATAAAAGGAGAAAGTACCACGCTCTTACACATAAACACATCGCCTTCATTCATCTCGCACAGGCCTCACAATCTGAAACAGTTGCTCTCATCTTTTCAGGTTAAAGATGAGAGCAACTGTTTGCTCTAATTCAGTGTTTTTCAACCACTGTGCCTAGGCACACTAGTGTGCCGCGAGTGATCGTCAGGTGTGCCTTGGAAATTATCAAAAAAGCCCCCCCCCCTTTCTACAACCTCTTTAAATTTAAGACCACATTGTTGTGGTACTGTTCGGGTGTATTTTTGAAGACATGTTAAGTGCAATTTGAAATAAGAAATATAAAATATGATAAAAATACATTTTTGTGTTTATTTCATTCCTATTCAAGACACTTTGATAAGAATGACTATATATTTAATATAGGCGGATACAGTGTATCTATGTTTACAATTTTGGTTGGTGGTGTGCCTCGGGATTTTTTTCAATGAAAACACTGTGCCTTGGCTCAAAAAAGGTTGAAAAACACAGCAAATTCATAATGAGTATCATTAAAGGAGGTTTGCGTGGTGAGTAGCAATCAGTGGATATACGTTATTCTACTGTTCTGCACCACATGGTTTAGGATACCAGAACACAGTGTGTGGTCCTGCAGCGTGATCGAGCTCAAGTTTAATTCTGATTTGCTTCACAATTATTCTTAGTCAAGCTGAAAATGGGATAATATCCAAGTCCTGGACAAAGAACATGCCCGAGTTAATCTTTGTCCACAAATGCTGGTGTTTCCTCATTGCTGAAGAACTACTGCACTGTTTTTTATCTTTGCTTACTTACAACTTAAGGAAACAATATTTTTAATGAGTTAGGACGTGGTGGGATTTTCAGCTTCAAGGGTCGCCTTAAACAAGATGAAGATGGTGTAGCAACACTGGAGTGGATTAGAAGAGTTTGTTTACACAGTTAGTCATCAGTCTGAGAGCATATTAACCTCTTGAGACTAAAAATCAAAGCTGCAATCAGAGTCAACGCCTTTGACCTTTTGTTTCTTCACTTCTGAGCGTTTTTTTTTTCCCAGTGAGGAGGTGGGACGCATTCTGCTGGATAAGGCCACTCAAGGAGTGCCCTTGTCCTTGGAGTGGGGGCCGGGGGTCTGCAGGAATGTTTTAAGGAGTGGTACAAGTCAGTATAACATCAGAACATTGTTCCAAGACTAAACAATCAGTTATACACCTGATCTATCTGTGGAGGTAATGCTGCTGATTGATTTAGGCAAGATAAGGTAGGATTTATTATTCATTCAACATTTATTTAGACAGGTTAATCCCATTGAGTGTCCAAGTTCAATAATCTTTATTATCCCCAAGGCACAATGTGTTTCACAGTCAGTAGGCACCCAAAACATCCCTACTAGACAAAACATTGAGACATTAAAATAACAGAAATCGTCACTGTTCATTGAGAAGCCTGATCGCTACAGGGATGAATGAGTTTTTCAGTCTGTTTGTTCTACATCTGGTCTAGAGCTGTCATTTATAACTCGAACCCGGAGCCCGACCTGGATTAGGGTCGGGCCAGGCCATGATAATGTGCTTAATGTGCGGGCCAGACCGGCGTCAGGTTTTTTTTTGTGTCAGCGGACGCACGTGGCTGACGGTCCAATTATATGGCAACATGGCCTGCCATACCTTCACCTGCCGCATGCAGCCATTTGACAGCGTGCTAGAGCTGTCATTTCTAACCCGTGCCCAAAGCCCAACCCGGACCAAATTCGGGTCGGACCGGGCCATGATAATGTGCTGGATGGGCAGGCAGAGTCTGTGTTGAGCTTTTGATTGCATCAACGGAGCAGCCACGATCCAATCATATGACAACATGGCTTGCCATACATTTTAAAAAAAAATGGCAACATGGCCTGCCATACAATGACCAGCTGCACGCAGCCATTTCACCGTGAACGGACCGGCCTTGAAAGAGGTAAAATAAAGTTCAGTTAAGCTTCAGATGGGACTACCGGTAGGCTACTGCCAGGAAGCGATCCATCTCCCAAATGGCGGCTGAACTCAGCGGACGCGCGAGATCGACGACCCAAACAGGTGAGATCCCAAAGCAGGCATGTCAGAGCAGGGTCCGTGTCTGAATAATGCAGCATGAGAAGTAGGGATTTAATGCGCTTTGACGGCCATGAAAGGACAAACACCCCCTCAGTTCTGATCTTCTGCCCTCTTTTCTTCAGTCGTGTGCGTCCGCCGACCATTAATAACTAAGCAGTCAAAGCTTAATAAAAAAAAAGGAGCGGGGGGGTCGGACCTGTAATTACTATTAATTCGTCAGGTGGGGTTCGGAAATGATGGCTACGGGCTGGGGCCAGGTCGGGTCAGATGTTTTGGGCCGAATGCAAATCTAGTAATCTGGGCTGCAGATACCTGTGTCCAGATGGAAGCAACCTGAACTCACTATGGAACGGGTGATCAGGATCTGCCAGAATCAGCGTGGCCTTGTTCACTGACCTCACCTTGCGTAGGTCAGTGAGGTTTTGTAGGGCTATGCCAGCAGTTTTGCTGCACATCCTGACAATGTTAATGATAATGTTCTGGCATCGGAAGATTTTTTTTTTCTAAAACGTGTCACATCACACTTTCTATATTGTCTTAAATTCATAAGATGTCTATTTCACCATGAATAGACACCTCTGATGTTTTTGTAGATTAAGTTTAAACTTAGCTGTCAGACATCAGAAACAGTTTCTCGCTGATTATCACAGGTTCACAGCATGGGCAATGTAAAGTGCTGAACATCACAGCTCCTTCATGTGTAACAAAGTGTGAGCCAGTATTGGGTGAATTTGGCTTGATGATATATATCTTCATGGCCCACACACTCATTTCTGTCAATCATCTCTTCCAATGACAGATCTGGATTTGTCTTTCCTTCACTGTAAGACATGCTGAGGCCATGAGCTCCTTTTAACAGTGACTGCATTGTTAGTTGTTTGACCTGACTGCTGAAATGTTTCCTTTCTGTGCTCCTGACTGTGGCATTGTCTCATCCTGGGAATATTGGGTTGTTAACGAACGTTAGCGAGTCAACTGTGCTGCACTGACCTCATCTCAGCCTTATCTTTCCCTCCAGTTTTATTGATCGGTCTTATCTTCTTGCGAGGAACACCTCCACTCACCTGCTTTTTATAGAAACCTGCAACGATGTTTATCCTCTGAATGGACTACAATGAGTCGTGGGTGTTTGTGTGTGTGTTCACCTGTCCCTTTCATTTTTGTCCGATGAGTTGTAGTGATGCAGAACAAAAGGCCAAGGAGTCAAAGCCTTCCTCTGGTGTGTGGGCATTGTCATTTCTTTCTTCTTTGTTCTCTCCAGCAGTGTTCCAGTTTGCTGTCACATCCTGTGTTTTTACATAAAATCCATATGATGGTTTTAAAGGTTGAAGTCAGATAATGTGACCTGCTCGTGTTTCTCTCAGGTCACATGGTAAAAAAAAAAAAAAAAGGAGTATCACAATGAGACATCTGAAGTACATCAATCACAACAGTTGTCTTTTTCTAAACAAATCACGAAATGAATATTAATGTGTGTGACTCTTCAGAGGAGCTGGGTGTTCAAGTTCAAGAATCTTTGTTATCACTAAGGGGCAGTTTGTTTCTCAGTCAGTAGGCACACAAAACATCCATAGGCTACTATAGACGAAACATTGAGACATTAAATACAGAATTCATCACTAGTTTGTTGAGAAGTCTGATCGCTGGATGAATGAGTTTTTCAGTCTGTTTGTTCTACATCTGTGCAGCAGATACCTGCGTCCAGATGGAAGCAACCTGAACTCACCATGGAGTGGGTGATCAGGATCTGCCAGAATGGCCTGTGGATGTGAATGGGTGAAGATTTGTGACTTATAGGCAGACCTGAAACTGTTTAAGTGTCCATTTTTGTTTATTTTACAGTAGGACTGAACAATGTAACTTAAAACCTATATTACAATATTTTGCATTTTATCTTTATACAGTACTGTACATGATATGGATTGTAATATTTAAAAATGTGCTTTAACAAGCTCTAAAATGCATAATTCAGACACTCCAAATTGATTTTAACCCAAAAGGGGGCTAAACTTGAACAAAGTTAAATGAAATAAACATTTTGTTTTTGAATCAAACAGCTGCTCCAATAAGTTAGGTCTTCATTTTTGGACTAATTAAAAACAAAACTTTAGTGCAAGAAAATGAACTTGACATAAAAACCTTGAAACAGACTAAATGTCTGTTGTCCTCAGAGACAAATTCAAATAATTTTAGTGTAAAACTACATGCAACCACTGGCTGTTTACTTTGAGACAAATGTCCGTATAAAACTTCTGAATCCTGCGTTTTCATCACTAACACTTCTCATGTTTTAGTGATGTATTTGTTGCTGCAGAAGTGATTTCTCTCATCTTTAGTTGTTGTTGCTTTGCATCGTTTCACGTTGCGTTGTTGTGGAAATGTGGCGTTTAACTCGTGCTTGGTTTATCAGTGGATGACATGCTGGCATTGCACATGACACATGTTTTGCAGGTGACTTTATTTATTTAATGTCCTACTTTGCAAAACTCAGACCACTGCCAGACTATAGATTCAGAGCTTTGTAATTCTTTGGAAAGAAGTCATTTGTTTGTTAATTTACCATGTCTGAATGAATTTCCTCTACTGGGCTGCTCCATTCTCTCTCTCTTTCTGAAAATCAACAAAACGCAACCAGCAGGAGGGTGTGCTGCAAGAGGGACACTGAAAGAGTTCAAATGAAAAAGGCAAACAAGAAGAGCAGAGCAAGTACTGTAATAATAAGTAAAGGCTCTAAAAAAGTTACGTCTGGTCCTCTCCAGAGGACCAGACTTAACTTTTTTTTAGATTTTTCTACCTGGATTATTGAGCATGCATCAGAATAAGTAAAGGCCTTTCATTCTTTGAAGCATATTGTTCACTGGGCCAGATTTTCACATTTTGATTAACTTGTTTTGAAAAATGGCGGCACGGTGGTGCAGCCGGGGACCATTCTGGGTGGAGTTTGCATGTTCAGAGTCAGAGAATCTTTATTGTCATTTGCACCGCATGTGGTACATGTGATGAAACGAGATTATGTACACAGGGTCCCAGTTACATCCAACAACAAAATGTAAGAGAAAAACAGTAATAACATCTAGGATATAACTAAGAAAAACATCAACTAGAAATACACTAAGCCCTAATGTAATAGAAAAACATCATTACAAACAGCAGCACGAACATGAGTCTTTATGAGCAGATGGACACAAATGAACACAGCAACAAGAAAAACAGATCAGCATGTTGTGATATTGCACAGTGATTATTCTAATTGTTTATTTATTCATGAGTCTAACAGCCTCAGGGTAGAAGCTGTTCCTCAGTCTAGTGGTTCTACATTTGATGCTCCTCAACCTCCGTCCTGAGGGGAGTGGGGCAAAAAGTGTGTGTGCTGGGTGAGTGGGGTCCTTCATGATGCAGGTGGCCCACTGCATCTGGAGGTGTAAATGTCTGTGATGGTGGGGAGACTGACTCCAACAGACCTCTGTGCAGCCTTCACCACTCTCTCTATGTTCTCTCTGAGTGGATTTTCTACTCTGGTTTCCTTCCATTGGTAACTCTCAGTTGTCCCTATACAGTATAGGTGTAAGTGAGAAAGTGAATACCGTACAAAGTATATTTTCTGTTGTGTAAGTCAGTTTTTTTGCATAGATTTGTCAGTCCTCCTGCGACTTATATACTTTTTTTTTTTTTTTCCATATTCATAACGCAATTTTTGGCTGACGCTTTAAATTTCTAAGAACTAGAACAGCGAGTCCTCACGTGCGCACTCACTTCACTCAGCTGGTGCAGGCAGAGGATCGCTGGAGAGCTAGTGGCCCCGGCTGCGATAGTTGGATGGATGGTGCTGCGCCGCCCAGGCGAAATTAAGCTGTTTTGACCATTAAAGAAACGTATAATAAACGCGACTGATCAGCAGTGATGCATAATAAATGCGACTTATATATGTTTTGTTTTTTTTTGGACTGCTGCGACTTTTGACTGATGCGACTTGCAGATTCGCACCAGCCCTGTTGTCCTGAACTCTAGGCCATTTGTCTAGGAAGTCCGGTTCGTCTGGGGAGGTGTGAACACACCATCGAACTCTGTCACGGAACAAAAAGGTGAACTCTGGCCCGCCTAGAAACCCATAGGTCTCGGTCCGGTAGAAGAAAACTCAAGCGCGGTTCGAGTACAGTGTGAATGCAAGTAGGAAGTGGACTACAGCGCAGGGCAAACAAACATGCATTATCTATGGAGCCATCAGCTTGCCTTGTGTGAAAAACAACATTCTCCATGTCTTCTGCCTCATCTTCCACTCATGCTGAGTCCATTGTTGAAAAATGACAAACTTGAACTCCGAAAACTGCTACAATTTGACGCCACTCCATTTTTGTTTTTATTTCCAGAAGAAGAAGAAAAAGAAGAAGTGTCTTCTTCAGAGGTTTTTGTGTAATTTATTTCAGTAGTTCTTGGTGCAGCGCCAACACAGGCGAGTGGGGGAACAGGTTGGTTCGAATAAGTTGGCTCGACTGCACAGTGCAATGTGAATGCCAATGCACCAGCTCAAATGTGAACAAAATGTTATGAATATTGGTCCCCAACCGAACCGAGTCTACCGGACTGTCAGGCGTGAAAACAACCTTATACTCTGGAGCAAGTTTTACACCAGAAAACACGGTAGTTGTTTGTCTCGTTGGTCTCTGTGCATCCTTGTGATGGACTGGAGACCCGGCCGGGTCCCCCGCCTCTTGCACAGTGACTGCTGGATATTAGCACCAGTGACCCTTGTGACTCAAAAAGGAAGAAGCGGTTAAAGATATGGATGGATGGACGGACGGATGTCTTTAAAAATTAGCAGTTTCAGTCAAACCATGAGAATTAAATTAATGGTAACTTTCCTCTAGAGTGAAAAATCAAATTTAAACTCAGAATCTGTCAAACTGAACAGGTTTTCGTCATTTTAGTGTTTTCTGAGGTTAATTATCTGAGGTGGCCATCTTGAACCGAGCTGTGTCAAAAAGTTAATAATCCGTAAAATTATGTTTAATAAATACTTTCTTAAAAGTTGCATTGAAATGTGTTTACTGGCTCAAGAAAATTTTTGCTAACAGGCACACATTAATGTCTGGCCCAGATTTATCTTAGTGAGCAGCATTTACACCTACTTGTTTATTTTATGTAAAAAAAAAAAAAAAACTTTTTGGAAATGCTGTGCTGTGTTTTTTCTGAAAGAAACTGCGTGGAGGCGTCTGTCTGACAGAATATTTAACTTCTCCACTCTGAATGTTTCTCGTAGCTGTCTCCTGTGACGTTCAGGTGGAGGACACGAGTCGCCTCAGACGCCATCATCTTTAAATAGACTCTTCTCTCGCTTTGATTTCCATTTGTTGATCTCTTGCTTACTCCATCTGCTGTCAGACTCCCTCCACCTCCACCTTCTTTCAGTTTCCTGTCCGGCCCCGAGACTCATAAATATGTTCCTAAGGAACCGGAGACTGGAAATGCCCGAGGGGCCCAGACGTAATAAAAGGGCCACGGCGGCACCTGCTCAAGTACTAAACAGGGCTGTGTAGCTTTGATGGGGTTATCCTCTTTTTAATTTTATTCTTTTGCAGCTTATTTTCTTCAACTTCCCGAGCGCAGATGAAAGGGCAACATAAAACATGACATTCCTGTCCTGGAATGTCTTTGACAGCTAACCCGTTGTACCTTTTGGCTATCGCAGACTGCTAAGGTGTTTTATGAGCTGAGAGGTTTTCATGACAACTTCTTGCAGCGACACGATGTAGACAGAAGAAAGAAGTCACTTTCTCAGAGTTAAAGAGCAGAGAACAATGCTCCTTTTGTTTTCCTCCCTCAGATTTGAGTTGTGTAACTCAATACGGGACAGCAGACGTCCACTGACCCAGCCACAGACAGGGAGACTCACACTAAGTCCATTGTCCAGACGGTCCACTTGGACTCAGCCCCCACAGGTTCTCATTCTCTACTTCTTGTTTTCTTACCTTCATCCTTCTTTGTGTTTTCTCTCTGTGTGCATTTGAACCCCGCTCTAATCTCTCGTCCTTTTGCTGCAAAAGTTGTTTTTGTCAGCTGAAGCTGGCGTTTGTGTTTCGGTGCAAGGTCTGAATTTAATACCTCAGTGCCGGATCACATGCGGGGCTTTTGTGCGTGGAACTGGAGGAACAAGTCCAACCACACCAGCCCCTGAGAGCGCTCCAAGTACACAAAAAGATGAGCAGGACAGCGGAAGGCGTAGAATAAACAGAAACGCTGTGAACTATCAGAGACAAGTCGACAGTTGAGTGTTTTTTCCACCTGAGGTCTCTTTATAAAGAGCTGATGTTGATGCTATCTGTTCAAACCTTGCTTCGGCTCAGATTTAAATTAGTTTTAAAATTAAAGTCACGCTGCAGGTCAGTGGTTGAGGGAGTTTCCTCCTCCATGGATGTGCCTCCCAGCTGTCATCAAGCAGTGAAACAGGAAGCGTGTGGTTCAGTCATCTGTGCGAGGCAGAGCTCTCAGGTGGAACTAACTCACAGGTAAATTATTTTTTAGATATTTCTAGTGTTAGTTCTGTTGCAAGGTTCATTTTTGTGTGTGTGCTTGACTTCCAAAAAGGTCAGTTTTCCAGTTTTCCATGCAAACTTTACCTCATGTGCTTTCATCTGGGAAAGATTTATATTTTAACATTAAATTAGTTTAATATTCTCTGAATTCAATGTGAATCAAGGCTGTTTTTGTCAAAGAGGAGGAAAGCGCTCTGTTTGTTCATTACTTTGACAAAGGAGTTCCTGTTTGCATCCGAGCTGCTGAAATTAAACCACTTTGTCACCACATTTTTTCCCCCAGGCAGATAATATGAAACGAAGCAGCCTCCAGTTCTAATTCTGAACAAATATGCCAAACAATAAAGTCTGCTTCTTTAAATATGACATGCAGTTGTTTTTCCACATACCAGGGAAATTGGATGTCTCCGGTTAACACCTTCCTCGTCTGAGGATCTGTTGGATGCAGGAGTTCCCCCTGACTGGTCACAACTTTGTTTTCATTAATGATTAAATTCCATTAAGATGACGCAAAATGTTTCAATTAAACTATGATTTGGAGTTTGTCTGCTGTTAGAAACTTGAAACCGAACAAGCTGCAGTTGTTTCGATCCAGACGAACAACAAACACTCCCTTTTATTTACACCAAAACTCTGCGTGAGGGAAGAAAGGATGATTTTCTGACAAAATGCCATCAGCACTCGTCAGTTTCAGTGTTTACATGACTCATCCTGCTCGGTTCCTCCTCCGGTGTTCTGCATCAATTAAGATCCAGTGAAAATAGCATTCCTTGAAGCCACTATCACACCAAGTTCCTCAGAACCTGGAAATAGCTGAGTTATTGTCATTTTCAGTGCGATTAACTCCAAAAGATAACCAGTTGCTCATGTACGTCCAGTGATTAATTTCTGAGTTTCATTAAAACCTGTCCAGTCATATGAGTTATTTTGCTAACAGACAGACGGGGATGACCAACAGTTGATGACAAAATTTTAAACAAAGATCTGTTTGTATCAAAGTTCATGCTCAATCATCCAGGTACAAAATCCAATAATCAGTCAGATCATGTGGAGAGTTTATTTTTCTTTCTTTCTTATTTTTTTTTATGTGTGTGTGGTTTGTTTAACAGGAACGTTAAAAACTGTCCAGATGACCTGATTGACCATCATTAGATTTGTTTGTATCTTGTCTTTGAGGTACTGCAGAATTAGGTTTTAGCTCAATATCCGTAAAACTGACCGAGTTGTAGCCATTTTAGTGCTTGTTAAGGTAGAGTAGCTGTGGCGGCCATCTTGAATTGACTGCACAAGTTAATCGGTTGCAGATGTGCATAATTCAATTCAATTTATTTAAATAGTGCCAAATCAAAACAGAAGTAGACTCAGGGCACTGAAACATTCATATTTAAAAACAATAGTTTAAAATTATTTATCTGAGGAGCAGACTGCTTTGAGTTTAACTCCATCGCAGACTCTCATCTTGAGCAAGCATGAAGGCGACAGTTGAAAGGAAAAACTCCCTCATGATGAGGAAGAAACCTTTAGCAGAACCAGGCTCAGGACAAGCTCCATCTGCTTCGACCAGCTGGGTTTGGTAGGAACAGGAAGGAGGAACAGATACACAATGGCAGGTCAACAATCACATGTTAAGATAGAAATAGTATCAAATGAAAACTATTCAGATTTAGCAAATTATTTAAGGAAATTAAGTCACTTTGCCCAGTAGTCTAAGCTTATGAGTAGTCTAAGCTTATGACAAGTCGACCCTAACTACAGGGTTTATCAAAAAGAAAAGTCTTCAGCCCAGTCTTCAAACTGGACAACATGTCAGCCTTGTGGACAGAAACTGGAAGTTTGTTCCACAAGAGAGGAGCCTGATAACTGAAAGATCTTCCTCCCATTTTGTTTTTGGAAACTCTAGGAACCACAAGTAAGCCTGCAGTCTGAGAGTGAAGTGCTCTGTTAGGAAAATATGGAACAATAAGATCTCGGATATACGATGGAGCTAGGTTGTTGAGAGCTTTGTAGGTTAGACGTAAGATTTTGAATTCAATTCTGGACTTGACAGGGAGCCAATGGAGAGAAACTAGAACTTGAGAGATATGATGATCCCTCCTACTAACTCCAGTTGAGAATAATATGACATAATACAATAACTTTTCAAAAATGTTTCTTTAAAATCAGTCCACTGGTTCATGACATGTTCATTTAACATTCAGACAAATGAAAACTCGCACACTAACACAGGCTGTTACATTATCACCCACCTGTCATGACAACAGGAGGTAATTAAAGCGTTCTGGGATGTGCTCATTGAAGTACCTCCTGTTGATTCCGGTCCAAACAGGAACAAGTCGGTGTGCATGATGGGTGCTTCTGAGTGCTGATCCATTCTTGGCCGCGGGCCCGGTTTGTGTGGACTGTTTGGTTCAGGGTGGGTTTGGATGGATGCATGTGCACACTCAGTGGAGTCGATAAGTGTGGGTCCATGTGGGATCTGTAATCACAGAGTGGAGGGAGAATCCTGCATGAAGCAGAATCTCAGTTGAGGCTCATCAACTCCTCCCTGCGATGATTCTGTCTCAGTTTACACTATTTGTACCAGATTACTGAAGGATCCATCATTGAACTGTTCTCAGGCAGGATCTCATGGGAACAAAAGTCCTTTGGGTCAAATAAAACGTGTCCTAAGCCTTCACCGTTCACATCAGCCTCATCAGTTCCTCGCCACTCATGTAAATGTGTTGAGTGATGACGTATTAATAATTACAGAGTGAGAAATGTAAAGAATGTGAGCTGTTTCCTCGCATGGCTCTTTCTGGGCCTCTGCTCTGTGGCGACTGCTCATTGGAGCGTTTGGCACTCTCCAGGCTTCGCCCGCTGACAAGGTGAACAGGACGGCCGTTTGCTACAAATTCCTGTCAACTTACGCAGGAAAGCTTTTCAGCATGGCGGTAATTTTAATCTTGTTACGTTTCTTACTGAAATTAAAAAGTACAAAACATCCGTGCCCACTGGTGGAAACCCTGTTGGAGGCTTATGCAGAGTTCTTTATGGAAGCTGCAGTTTTTTAGAGTGCAGATGTTTGTGCATGACACAATGGAATATGGTTGAATATTAATAGATAGGATATTTTTTTACTTGGATAAAATACTCTTAATGAAGACTTTTTGTGCTCCAGTTACTAAAAACACATCTTTCGCACAATGAAGCTATTACAATCATTCCGTGTTTATGTTCTGATGCCTCAGCAGCTCTGCAGTGCACGATGTCAGAATGTTAGCGTTCCAAGTAAGAAAAATGAGAAAAAGTTTGGAAAACTGACCCATAAAGTCAGAGGTTTTCATCCAACCTGGCCTTGAATTCCAACATGGCTGAGAAGTGGCAAAAGCTGCAGGAAAAAGACTTTATTTTCACTTCTGTTGTTTCTCTTTATATTAAATGACACACATTTTAATGTTCTGTTTTATGTGAGTGTTTAATGGGCTGTACAGAAAAAGACATTGTTAGCTTGTATCATTTGTTAGCCTGGTCACTGAGCGCAGCAGTCAGTTTCTTCACAGTTTTCCAGTTGCAGCATGAACACAGTCTGGTCTGGTGTGAGAAAACTGAATCTGGACTTCTCTGTTAAACAAACCACATCATTAAAACAACTTAAGTCAGAATCAGAGTCAGAGAGTCTTTATTGTCATTTGCACCGCATGTAGTACATGTGATGAAAATGAGATTATGTACACAGGGTCCCAGTTACATCCAACAACAAATGCAAGAGAAAAACAGTAATAACATCTAGGATTAACTAAGAAAAACATCAACTAGTAATACACTAAGCCCTAATGTAGTAGAAAAACATCATTATAAACAGCAGCACGAACATGAGTCTGTATGAGCAGATGGTCACAAATGAACACAGCAACAAGAAAACAGATCAGCATCAGCATGATGTGATATTTTGCAGTGTTTATTCTTATTATTTATTTATTCATGAGTCTAACAGCCTCAGGGTAGAAGCTGTTCCTCAGTCTAGTGGTTCTACATTTGATGCTCCTCAACCTCCGTCCTGAGGGGAGTGGGGCAAAGAGTGAGTGTGCTGGGTGAGTGAGGTCTTTCATGATGCAGGTGGCTCTTTTTCTGCATCTGGAGGTGTAAATGTCTGTGATGGTGGGGAGACTGACTCCAACAGACTTCTGTGCAGCCTTCACCACTCTCTGTAGAGCTTTCCTCTCTTCAACTGTGCAGCCTCCATGCCTTAAGGTGACTATAGCACGTAAACAAGTAGCCTTTTAGCTAACTCATGCACATTAACCAGTATGTCTCTTATAAACAGTTTAGTCTTTTCAAAGTGATGTTCTGTGCAGTTGATTTTAGTAATCAACATCTTACCTGCAGTAGAAGTATATACATATAGGCAAGGCCAAGACCAAAGCAGAGCTGTCACAAAATAACTTCAATTTTTAAAAATTACACAGCAGTTTTTGCAAATCATTATTATTATTATTATTTCTCCCTTTTATAGATGGGCTCCCTTCTCACCTTACAGCCATCCTCTTCACACCATTATGATTTTTTTAATAGGATAGAAAGAAAGGAAAGACAGAAAGTAAGACTACAAAACATAACAATTATCCACAAAAAGAGCACATGGCAAACACACCCGACCACCGTCTGCAAACCTGCAAAGTACATAACAGAACACAGCAACAAAACACACATGCGTAAAGGAGACATAACATTCACGATTTTGCAGTAGAATTCTATAAATATACCTATACCTACAAATATATATACAGTAAATACATATACATTCATATGCAGTCACATACCCATCTATATATCTACATATGATATCTACATATACATCCCCGCATCCATTTGTGTGTGGTTGTGAGCATGCATAAGTGAATAAGGCTTCTCTAATAGAACATTCAATAGCGACCGTGAAGCATCAGAGATCCGCCCCCAAGACCCGAGGCAGACATAAGGGAGACCTGAGCCCAAGACCCCAAGAAGGACACCGAGCGCAGAGCCCCCAGGGCCACCCAAACAGGACGAACCACTCACCCACCCCCCAGATCCAACCATAGGGGAAAACCGGAAGATCCCCACCAGCGACTACACACAATGACCCCCCGGGGCCAACAGCAACATGTTCACAGGCCCCCGCCAGAACCCACTGTACCGACGTAGCCCCAGGCCTAGGTGCCCTGGCCCGACAGGACCAGAGGACCCGAGCCCCACCAGGCAGCCACCAGGCCGAGCCGACGCCCAAGCACCCAACCCCCAACACTGAGGGCCCCAAGCGCGCCGACAGGCAAGGGCACACCCCACCAGGGGGCCATGCGCCAGGGGCGCGACACCAAGCAGCCCCAGCTGTATCGAAGAGGGGGCAGTCTAAGACCCGGCCTGACAAATAGACATTCATACACAGATACCATCACACAAACCCACCCTCATCCTCATCCTCACTCACTCAAGGACATACAATAACAACACATTCCATTCATAATCCCGATATTCACTCTATACCCCCTAGGACCAAGACAAGTACCTGCCCCCTACATGGGGCAGCCCACACCCAAACCCAGGAGATAGGCAGCACGATTAGGCAGATAGATTGGGCAGCACGGTGGCACAACTGGTAGAGCTGCTGCCTCTCAGCGAGTAGGTCCCCGGTTCAAATCCCGGTTCGGGGGCCTTTCTGGGTGGAGTTTGCATGTTCTCTCTGTGCATGCGTGGGTTTTCTCCGGGTTCTCCGGTTTCCTCCCACAGTCCAAAAACATGCATGTTAGGCTGAATGGTAACTCTAAATTGACCCTGGGTGTGAGTGAGACAGGTCCCTCTTGTAAATGAGTCCCCATGGCTCAACGAGGCTAGCCTGTATAAATAAAGGTTGAGGCCGATTCATTCTGGGGTGGAGAGGAGCCGACATCCAAGATCCGGCCCAACCCACGCCCAGCCGACAGGACACCCAAGCAGCCCCAGGGAGGCCGCAGTGCCAGTCCCGCCCACGGCAAACCCCCAGGCCCCGAACCCCCCCATAGTCCAGGACAACACCCAACGGCCTTCCTCTCTACCGGACCCCACCCCCAGAATGGCAGCAGCAAACCAGGGGGTAATAAGAGAAAATACATAAATAAATAAATAAATAATATTAGACCCCGACACATACACCCCCGCCCCCAGATGTGCTGTTGATGTGTGATGTTGTAAAGTGCAATTAAAAAAAGGGAGAGAAGAAGGAGCAGAGGCTGGCATAATGGCAGTTTCCTCTCCACCTTAACTTTAACCCAAGCCCTTACTGTCTAAACGCATTATTTGAAGCGAGCACAGGCATAGGAGGCGAGAGTAGTGTCGTCCCACCACCCATAGCCACAGTGCCCACCCCAAGTTCCTATATGTGAATGTCATGAGGATGTTATGAGTGAATGTCTAAGGTGTAGGCATGTAACGGTACAAGTGGGTGTACCGAACCGTTTCAGTACACCATGTTCGGTTCGGTCCACCTACGCACAGTTTCGTTTTTTTTTTCACTCATTAAACGTTATTAACGGGGGGATATATGCACCGCGGAACAAAATTTCCTGGGCGTGTTTCAGCACGGAGCTATTATCGCACAGCACGCACAGCTTTTAGCCGTTAGCATCTCGTGCTGTCTCCTGTTTGTGAATGTTATAGCTTTCTTGTTAAAAGACGAGCGCACATTCAAAGCTGTGTGGACTTTGTTTCATGAAGACTCTGCAGCAGCAACACGTCTAACATAAAACGTGCTGGAAACTATGTCATCCGAACGTGAACGAAGAAACAGCAGCTGTATTAAAACTACTTCCTCAGGTGATTCAGATCGGTCCAGAGCAAACACAAGCTGTATGAGTTTTTAAATCTCTGAATCTAAGTCTGAATGTTGTTATATGCGCAGGCTTTAAAGTTACTGATCCTCGCTATGAGACATTCATCACGTCAACACTTCAAAAAGTTCAGCTCTTTATGAAAAAACTAACTGATGTTGTCAACAAGCCCTGGACCAGATTAAAGCCCTGCCCTGATGATGAAGAGTGATTCAACCGTTCAAGAGGTATTGTTCTTTTATTATTATTATCTAAATAATCTTTTTTTTTTTTAAATCATAATCTTATTAACTTATTTTTTTTTACCTCTTTGTTTTTTATTTCCAGTCTGGGACAGAGGTAGCTGCTCTCTCTTCCACTTCAGGGAAATCCACCTGCAGCTAAGAAGTGTGTGATGACTGAACTGAACTCTGAACTTTTCCAGGACCTGTCCCACCAAGAAGAGGTTGTGAGTACAGTAATGAGGACAAATACAGCCACACTGCTGCTACTGGACAAAAACTTGATTAGTTAGATTGTAAACAGTCTGTTGCTGCTTATTGTTCTGGTTCTGACTGTTATTGTATTTATTAAGATTTTTATTATTGTTCATATAGTTTATTTATTGTAGAGTGCTGTTTATTTAAAATATCATCCAAATGGGTCACTTTTATTTATTACTACAATACAATACAAACGTATTTTTGGCATATTTTCAAAATAAACATTTTGTAAGTCTTTATTTTGTCTTTTTTTTTTGTACCGAAAATTAACCGAACCGAACCCTCCTTGTAATTGAACCGAACCGAAATGTGTTTTTAGCGTACCGTTACACCCCTACTAAGGTGTATAATAAAATTGAGTCCCAGGTGGTTCTGAACAACAGAAATGTACCCGAGCCTCAAAATCCCTACATGTATTAAATTTGAAATTAAGAGGGCGGAGGTGCACGCTGAGGGCTGGGGAGAAAATAACTGCAGGATCTAATTCTCCCGCAGGGAGTCAGCTCCCCCGCTTATCCAACATACCCCCCAAGCTCGCCAAGGTCCACCCAAGGAGCGAGGCCAAAACACCTCTCTGACCGTCAGACCCATTGAACTCCAGACCAGAGAAGGACAGGGCCACGAGGGCCGCCAGCAGCAGGACCAACAGCTACACACCCCAGGTCCACCAGGACCCCTACGAACTGCAGTAAACCCGCCGCCCAAGAGGACGCCAAATCCCACATGGACGACCCGGCCAAGAATGACCGCCTAACCGCTGACAGAGCCAGGAAGTTCCGGGAGCGAGCCCCCACAATAGAGAAGAGCCAGCCAACCGGCCACGCTTAGTCCCAGACCATCATCAAGGACATCCACCCAGTCCCCACCCCAGAAGAAATACTACACCCACCCTTCATACTAACAACTCTCAGAACACATAGCACACTAGACACCCAGGCTGGGTCAACCTGCCCCCTCCTATAGGCCACCAGTCACGCCCCCAGACACCCAACCCCCAACCCCCAACCCACCAATGAGCCGAGCCCCCCCCGAGCCAGGCACCAGAGCGCAAGCCAGCCCAAGGCCCGGCGACCTGCCCGTCAGAGCCCAAGATGCCCGACCCCAACCAGGCCCAAGCCCGCGGACGACAC
>JBBPBX010000608.1:90913-104247 GCA_038048925.1 Garcialebias charrua
AATGCCCCACAAGGTCAGATCCCAGACCCCCCACCCTCACTACGTTACGGAGCCGATCAAATAATGCCAGATACATTGATCCGATGTGTCGGCAGATGCTGTTTCAAGACCAATATGGTCTAACAGAAGATTTTTATACTGATTAATGCTAAGATTATTTTTATTTTTTCAATTCAGTAGTATAGCTTTCTTTGCAATGCATAAGGCAGTGAAAATCATGCGTGATGTATTTTTTTCTAGCGTAGCATCTTCAAAGATAGCCAATAAGCAAACAGACGGAGAGAGTGGGATATTACATTTCAAACATTTAGACAAGTCCTCCTGTACCCAGAACCTCTGAACGGGTGGACAGAACCAGAGTGCGTGAATATAATCATCAGGTATATTGCCTGTACAATGTGAGCAGTTGTTAGATTATGTAAATCCCATCTTAAACATTCGCTGACCTGTATAATGTACTCTATAGAGAACTTTATACTGTATTAATTGTAAATTGGAGAATCTAGTCATTTTAAATGTTTTTAAACATATTTGAGACCAGGTGTTTTGGTCAAAGTTAACTGATAAATCTGCCTCCCATTTTGCAACAGGTAGCGTTATAGAGTCATTGATTCTAGACAGTTTTTTGTATATTTTAGATAATAATTTGGGGGGTTGAAGATTAATGAACTCCAACACACATATTGGTGTTTCTAACAATGTTTTATTAAGCTTAAATTTCTTTTTTACAATAGACTTAATTTGTTGATATTCTAAGAAGTATTTATTATCAATGTCATATTGTATTATTAAATTATTAAATGGAATAAAGGCTATACCTTCAAATATGTGTTCCAAGTGTTCAATTCCCTTACTTCTCCAACCTGGGAAATTTAACATATTATTTTCTTGCTGTATGTCAGGATTGTTCCAGATTGGCATTTGTCTGCATGGGAGTAGTGAAGACTTTGTCATTTTCAGATACTCCCACCATGCTGTCAGAGATGAGCTAATACTGATACTTTTAAAGCAATTATGTCTTTTTATATTTGTACTAATAAATGGCAGATCTGAAATCCTAATATTATTACATAAAGTTTGTTCTATATCTATCCAAGTTTCATCTAGTTCATTTGGATTTAACCACTTAGAGAATGAGATATATAGTAACCTATTGGCTAAATAGTAGTATACAAGTTTGGAAGTTCTAATCCTCCGGTATCTTTGGATTTCTGTAATGTTTTTAAACTAATATGTGGGGTTTTGTTTTTCAAAGGAATTTAGATATGAACGAGTCCAGGGACTTAAACCATTCAGTTGAAGGAGGGGAGATCGGTCCTTTTCTGTTGCCGGCCCAAAAGCCTGGAATAGTTTCCCCCTTGAGCAGCGTGCCACCTCTGATCTGAATCTGTTCAAAACCAGACTGAAGACCCACTTGTTCAAAAAAGCTTTCAGTGTGTAACTTTTATTACTTTTGGTATTTTAGTATGTAGCATTTTTATTTCCATTGCCTCCTTTTATTGCAGTTGCTTTTATTTTATTTTCACTGATTTATTGTACCAGTTTTTATATTTTCTGTCCTGTTAAAGGTTCAGTATGTAACTTTTCTAACAACATATTTTTAACATATTTCTTCACTCTGTCACTACCTCCTGACATACTGATTTTAGACAAGTAATCTCTGAAAAAAACTATTGTCCCCTTGCTTCTCTAAAAGCATTTCTAAAAAGCCACAGTGACCCACCGTTAACCAGCCAATAAAAACAGATTTTGTAACCAGCCAATAAAAACAGAGCTTGAATTTGAATCAGCCAATAAAAACAGAGCTTGAATTTGAATTTCAGCAGAGCTAGGGCAAGAGCAAGCCTCAGAGCCATATATGGCTCTGAGGGGGAGGGACCAGAAACGTGTCTCTGTTCAAAATTTTCCTAAGTTCCAGCGTGTTCCAGAAATTACATACTAAACCTTTAAGCACCTTGGTCAATGCAAGGCATTGTAGGAAGGTGCTATACAAATAAAGTTTATTATTATTATTATTATTATTATTATTATTATTATTATTATTATTATTATTATTATTATTTAAGGTTTATTTGGAATCATTGAGAATAAATAATTTATTCTCGGCAGGACCATCATTTTTACTGAGGCAACTTTTCCCATAAGTGATATGGGTAGAGATTTCCATCTAGTAAGATCGTCTTCAATTTTCTTTAATAGTGGGATGTGATTCAATTTTAGTAAGTCTTCCAATTTAGGAGAGATATTAATACCCAAGTATGTAATGTTACCTGATTGTAGTTTTTCATCAAGAAAAGTATTAAACACGCAATTTATTGGAAGAACTGTAGATTTTGTCCAATTTATAGAATATTCAGAAACTTTTGAAAATTAGTATTAATTTGATAACATTAGATATTGAGTTTCCTGAGTTCTGAAGAAAAAGTAAAACATCGTCAGCATAAAGACTAATTTTATGTTCTATATTTTTACAGTGTAAGCCTTTAATATCAGCACTTTGCCTGATTGCTGCTGCTAAAGGTTCTATAAAAATAGCAAATAGTGCTGGTGAAACTGGGCAACCCTGCCTGGTGCCCCTCTGTAAACAGAAGCTTGAAGATATTTGATTATTTGTCCTGACACACGTTGTTGGTGAGCTATATAATATTTTAACCAGTTAATGAAGTAGTTCCCAAAACCAAATTTAATCAAGGTAGCAAATAAGAAATTTCAATTTACTCTATCGAATGCTTTTTCTGCATCTAAAGAAAAAATAGCAGTTTCAATATTTTTAAAGTATGAATACTTTATTAAATTATATAATCTGCAAGTGTTTGTGGTCAAGTGTCTTCCTTTTATGACTCCAGTTTGGTCTGGATGTATAATGACAGGAGTTATCTTCTCTAATCTTTTAGATAGGATTTTACAAATTATTTTAACATCAACATTAATAAGAGAGATTGGACGATAACTGGTAGGTAATACTGGGTCTTTGCCTGGTTTTAATAGGAGACTAATGTTGGCTGAATTCATATGTGTTGGAAGCCTGCCATTTTCTTCTGACTCGAGTAGCACTTTGTGAAATATTGGTTTCAGTATGTCCCAGAATTTTTTTTATAAAATTTTGCTGGATATCCATCAGGACCTGGAGATTTCTTATTAGGCATCTTTTAATTGCTTCATGGAGCTCATCTGATGTTAATGGTGAGTGTAGTTTTGATGATTGACTAATATCTAGTTTTGGAAGTGTTACTCTCTCCAAGAATTCATTAATATCCTCATTAGATGGATTTATTTGTGGAGTGTATAGAGTTTTATAGAAATCTTTAAAAACACTGTTTTTCTTTTCCCTCATCATAAGTTATATTTCCATTTTTATCTTTAATACCATACAGTATATAGATGTTTTTTCTTTGTTTAATTTGAGTTGGTTAGCTAAAAAGTTCCATGATTTATTACCGTATTCAAAATGGTCTAATCTAAGTCTTTGTATCAAGAATTTGTTTTTCCTGTCAATAAATTCATTTAGTTCTAATTTTAACTTGCGTAGCTTTTGCTGTGTTTCCTCTCCTTGTAAACCTTCTAAAAATTTGATGGATTTCTCTAATTCCTCGATACGTTTATTTTCTTTTTACTTTTTATTTGTTGAATAGGATATTATTTTGCCTCTCATAACTGTTTTCCCAGCCTATTATTATTATTTTTATACCTTTACAAGGTCGTCACGGTTGGATTTTACTCTCTTTCACACAGAAGCTTGAGGTTCTTCAGATTCAGGACCAGTTTGGTTTGTGGCATGTGAAATGTGTTGCAAAATAAAACTAATTAATGATAAGCAGGCAAAGTAACTATCTGATGCAAGGTAGCACAACGTAAAAATCAACAAATTAATACTGCCTTTACTTTTATACTACAGTACAGTATATCCTAAATACATGAAATAGTTTGAAGTTATGGGTGCACTTTGTACTTCATGTATTTCATATTTATAGAGACGTTTTAACAAGATTGACCTCTCAAGTGGCGAACAGATAATAATCATACATCAGTGTTGCTGATTTCAAGTGTTTGTGAGGATTTTTATGGTTTCGATGTTTGTGCTTGTATTACATCTTCTGGCTTTCACATTGTTGGTTCTGTTACCTTAGAGCCAGAAAATTCTGGTTGTGCATTTTGTGCAACCAGGTAGTGATGTGTGTCTCTGTGTGTGTGATGTCTAAAGGGAAAGTAGATGTAATCTAAAACACCACTAAGGTCAGCTTGAACTAAATTAGCCTTTATCTTAAATGTGCACACACAGAGGTTGACCTTGCGACCTAAACGTGGCATCGATCTAAACGTGGCCTCAATCTAAACAACCTTTGGGATTTTTTCCACTCACCTGTTTGGTGTGACAAGTTGAGGATATTGTAACAAAGCATTGTTTGTGCAAAGAATCACTTCAGGAGGAGAATCAGGGCAGAAAACATCCTTAAATAGCACTGGTGATGCATTCAAAGTACAGAGAAGACCTCGTGAGTGTTCTCCCCAGAGTGTTCTCTCCTTACAGCGAAGCATCTTTATGTAACATCAGTCAGATCCAAGATCAATGCGCTTCTATGGAGCAGCAGTGAAACCACTCACTCCAGATCACCTCTGGCTACACTAGCCAGAACCGGTAATTGAATTGTGTGCAGAAATACAATATTGTGTGGTCAACACAGGTGGTAAAAGCCTGAATGCACTTCTAACAGAGAGGAAACCCTCCTCAGCTGATTTGACACAGAGTGATACCTGAAAGCTGATTTAAAGATTTTAAAGATATATTAACTTAACTATTTTTACTCCTGATGTGACTACATTAGGTATTCTTTATTATTATTGTTATTGTTGTTGTTATTATTGTTATTATAAAGAACCACTTCCACACTCTAACCCGGAATTTACACTACATGCGTTCCGGCTCCGCCCCGCTCCGCTCTGCAGGTCGCAGCTGAGCGTCTCAAAGTCCAGTTTACACTACCTCCGCTCTGGTCCGGTCCGCCTGGATGCGCCGCTCCGAGACGCATGCGCGGGAATTGCGAGATCGCGCGATAAATCAAGTGATAAATAAAGAAGTCAGAACAAAACAATTCATTCGGTGGAAGAAGGAGAACAACAGTAGAGACAGCCTCGCTGTTTGGTTGTTGATCTTCTCTCGTAAATGAGCGACAGGACATGGTTTGAGCGACAGGAAGTGATTTATTACATTTCAGAATAAAATACTTTTTAATTATTTATTTCTTGTATTGCGTTTGTAGGCGTAGTCATAAATGATAGTTTGACAGCATTTTTGTACAAATAAATCCGTATAGAGCTAGGATTAGTCCGCCCGTGGTGATTTTATTTTGTAAATACGGATGTTGTGCTCGTTCCTTTTCCTGTTGGTGCGACGTAATCTTTAAAAGTTGACTCCGGCACAGCTCCGGCGTCTGGCAGAAATAGGATGGGATCCTATTTTGACGGACTGCCGTCTGCTCGCCACCTCTCGCCGCCGCCGTGCAGAGACAGTGTAAACTCTCTCATTGATTATAATGGGTGCGTATTTGCTGCGGAGGTCGGGCCGGAGCGGACCGGAGCCGGAACGCATGTAGTGTAAATTGGGGGTTAAACATAGAAATCTAAGTGAAGAGCAGGCAGTGTAGCTTTAATATGTGATGCATTCTTGGCCCCAGAATCTCACGTCACTGTATTTTTATCCATTAATTTACGTTTTGTTCGAATGAAAACTAGCATTAACTAGTATAACTTGCTGAAAATGACAGTGCTAATGTACTTTGTACACAGTACTGTGCTATAAAACAAAACAAAGCTTAAACTAGACAGACTTTCATGTCATCTTTTTTACGTGGTCTTGATCAGAAGCTCCTCAGTTTTTCTTTGAACTTTGGCTGCCTTTTTTTTGTTCAGTCAATGCACATAAAGCAGAATATAGTGCAGCATGTGATTAAAAAGTAAGATAAGTGGACAAAATCAGGACGAGAGAATTGTCTTTAATTAAAAAGTTGGAAATCATGAGAGGTCGACTGTAGACAGGTTTTCAGCTAATTGCGCCTTTGGGAAATCATCTTGTTGCTAAGCTTTTTATGTGTCAAACTGTTTTATTTTTGTTTTATTCTTAGTTTTAACTAAAGAAATGTGAACAAATTGTGTTTATGTGTCAGGCTGCTGGTAGCAAAGTGTCTGATCAATTTAATAGGGGTGCACCGATTTCAATTTTCTGGCCGATCACCGATTACCGATTTTTAGAAAGTCTGACCTGCCGATTCCGATTTTGGCCGATACAGAGTTTCAGGTGTTAAAAGGTCAAAATGCACCCTAAATTTTCAGGATTTTCCAACCTTTGCTGAGGCAGATAAAATCGGTAGATAAAATCGGCTTCTCATTTAAAGATCGGCCGATCACCGATCTCCCCAAATTAAGGAAATCGGAGCCGATCGATCGGCCGGCCGATTTATCGGTGCATCCCTACAATTTAATTATATGTAGTTTGTTTTGTGTCAACACAACTCAGACGCTTGTCTTAAATTGAGGAACTCTTTGGTGTCAGAATGACTCACAGGTCAGAGGGAAGTGGCTTCATTAAAATAAAAACATGCCTCTGAAATTAGTATGTACTCAAAACTTTGAAAAAAAGCCTGAAAAAAATAAGTGTCTCAAGACACTTTACAATAAGGTACACAAAATTTGCTTAACTACTAGGGAACGCCTAAGGAACAAATCATGAGCTAATAGTTAACCAGTACCGGTACTTACTGGGGAACACTCAGCCAAGCTTTATTAGAATACCGTATTTTCCGGCCTATAAGTCACAGTTTTTTTAAACTAATTTTCATGTCCTGCGACTTATAGGGCGAAGCAACATATTTATGGATTTTTCCCCATATTTTTAGACAAATTTTTGGCTAAGATATGACAGTTTCCATTCATTCTGACGAAAAAAATGGAGCAGTACCACTTTCGGCCGCTAGGGTCCACCGACCGTTCCCAGTTCATGTGTCCGAAAAAAGCCTCCTCTGGTCAGACTCACTCTGTCGCAGCACGGCCTCCTGCTCTCTGGAGGTCTGAACTACTGTTACCTTGTTAGCAAAATAGCTCAAGAACCACACAACAGATTTTGATGAAACTTACAGAAAGTAATCACTGGATGGACATTTACAATGAGTTAGCTTTATGAGATGTTTGAGCGAAAATTCGATTTATTTATAATTTATTTTCGCAGCGCGCGCGACCGTTTGGAAGACGTCAAAGCGAAACAATTTAAATCCAGCTGATTTGACCATTACGTGAATTTATTAATGAAAGGTTAAGCTCAGAAACACTTTTGCTATAATGTCAGCAAACAAATATATTTTTTAAGTGTTTATCTTGCTAAATTTTAAAGAAAATGCAGCGGTCCCACCCATGCAGATGCACGTAGCGAAACTACTTTTTAAATCCAGCTGATTGTGCATTTATTAAGGAAAAGTTAAGTTCAGAAACACTTTTATTATAATGTCAGCCAACAAATATATTTTTGTCGTTGTTTATATTGTTAAATTTTAAAGAAATGAAGCATATCCGCTCGCTGCGCGTGCACACTTCGCAGCACGCGAAATAGCAAAACTATTTTTTTTTTTTTTCAGCTTATTTGACCATTACGTTAGCCTGGCCCTCGCCTTCCTGCACAGCTCCACTCAATTCTCATTTCCCTTCACTGCACAGTCTGGGATTTGTCCCATAGACAAAGATTTCTCCGGTATGCTGGTGAAGATTCTCAGTCATCCAGGACAGAATTGAAAAAGACTTCTGGACAGAAGTCGAAACGTTTTCTGTTACAAATAAAGTCCAGTTGATCCTGAATTGAACGCCTTTTTGATTTCTCCGGTAGATTTTTGTTCGGACCAATCAGAGAACAGAAGGGGCAGAGTTTTTGGCCCCTAACCCACGCCCCCACCGTCCCAGCGCAGCCAGCTCGCAGCCGCATGTTCTCATTCAAAGCGATGCAGGAGTCCTGCATCGAGGACTGTTGTATAAATGACACAAATGTATTAATTTCCCCTTCTTAATCCCTTATCTGGAGTTTTCTTTTGTTTTTTTGGCCAAAAGTCAAGTGTTCGCTCCCTCCTCCTCCTCCTTCTCCTCCTCTCCCTCCGCTGAACAAGGAAATGCCCCCACCTGTCCCAGCGCGCAGCCAGCTCGCAGCCGCATGTTCTCATTCAAAGCGATGCAGGACTGTTTTATATGTGACACAAATTTATTAATTTCCCCTTCTTAATCCCTTATCTGGAGTTTTCTTTTGTTTTTTTTCCCAAAAGTCAAGTAATCGCTCCCTCCTCCCTCCTCCTCTCCACCCTCCGTTGAGTGAAATGAACAAGGAGGAAATGGCTGAGGTTGTCACGAGAATTAAACTCGGGTTTTACGTTGNTCCCATCAGATTTTCTGGTCTTTTGGTGAGCTGGACCAGCGATCCATGGTTTTTATTTTATTTTATTAAAATGTTTTATTAACATATAAACACAGAATTTGCGCAGCGAGAGAAAAGCTGCAGGAGGCGGAGCAGTTGTCAGTCAAGTTCACCAGTGCACGGGGGGTGGCTCTGAGGGGAGGGAGCAGAATGCTTTCCCTGTTCAAAATATCCAATGGTTTTGTTCCTCAGCAGAGGCCAACGCCTCCAGCAAGAATCGTTTTAAAATGGAGAGGTCCCAGACCCTAGTCTGAAGCGAAGTGAAGGACAGGGTCTGGTTTTAACCAGGCTACCATTACGTACATTTATTAAGGAAAAGTTCTGCTCAGACATATCTTTGCTATAATTTTCAGCAAACAAATAATTGTTTTTACCATTTTAATCTTTTTAAAGTCCTTCCGTGCACGCTCCTGTGGCCACCATTTGCAGCCAATCCATTTTGAGTAAAACACGGCCCACATTTCCGGGTTGTCCACGGTGACGCGTAACATACGAGACGCGTCAGCGGTGATGCATAATAGATGCGACTTATGGAGCGAAGCAACATATTTATGGGTTTTTCCAATTTATTGGACATATTTATTGGACGAGGCTAGCCTGTATAAATAAAGGTTGAATGAATATTGGACTAAAGCAACTTATGGGGCGGAGCGACTTAAAGGCCGGAAAATACGGTACTAATAGTGTCTAATTTACCTTGTAAATGAAGAGGAACTAATCAAGAACTAATGGGTAGTTACTAAGTACTTACTGGGGAACACACAGTCAAGCCTAATTGGACTACTGGTTTGTTACCACAGAAACAGAGGAGTGGGTTCTGAATAAATCCTGCACCAGTGACGTCACAGCTTGTAATTGTCAAAAACCTGTTTCCTAGTGATTACTGATTTTATTATGCCGGGTACCCACCAAACGCGTCAAAACGCTCTTGCCGCACCCTTTTGGCCGCTTGTCACCAGAATCTGTTCACACTGAAGACGCGTCTGATGACGCGCAGTGGGAGGAGCGTCTGGCTCCTTTTCCGGTTGTTTTTTGTACACCGGGCAGATGAAATCAGCTGTACGTGAGCCTCGTTACTACTTGAGTGGGTTTTCTACGAGCCGAACTGCAGCTCCGAAAGTCTTTGTTGAGATTAAAATGTTTTTTTTATGTTTGGGGTGATCGTACGCTCGAGCGGACAGCGGCAACTGTAAAAATGCCAAGTTTCTTACCGGAGGCTGGTTTCTTCATGGAGGCTCGATTGGGTGAGTTTAAAAAGTCCAAAAAAAGTCCCGTCATCGTTGCGTCATCACATAGCAGAGACTCTCCCGATTGGTTTCTGCGACGCGGCGAGCAGCGCTCGACGCGTTCGCCGGCTTTGGACACGCCGCGTGCACGGAAAAAAAACTGCTGTGCGCTGTCGTGCCGCTTGAAACGCTCAAAACACGCCGCTTCACGATTCACAGCACCTCGACGCGTCTCTACATAGACTTTCAATGTAAACTGGCCGCTTCCGCTGCCCAAAACGCGTATGGTGGGTAGCCGGCATTACCCATTAGCTCCTTCGTTCCTCTTTAGATTCCTTGGTAACTACCCATTAGTTCTTGATTAGTTCCTCTTTGTTTACAAGGTAACTAACCAGTAGTCTCCTAATAGGGCTTGGCTGTATGTTCCCCAGTAAGTACTGGTTAATGACCTATTAACTCCTGATTTGTTCCTGTGTCGTTCCTGAGGTGTTCCCTAGTATGCTGGTGAAGATTCTCAGTCGTCCAAGACATGATAAAATCAAAAAAGGCGTTCAATACAGAACAACTGGACTTTATTTGTAACAAACAAGACGTTTCGCTTCTCATCCGAAAAGCTTTATCAATTGAGTTAGGAGACAGTTAGGGGGAGCAGTTATAACAGGACAAGCCATTGACACGCACCAACATATGTAAATCGGAAACTAACACCCCCACATACTTGTTCCCTATTAGTTAATCAAATTTTGTGTACTTTATTGTCAAGTGTTACCAAAGGATGACTCAACACTTTTGATCAGTTGTTGTTCAGTTTAACTTTACGTTTGCTTTAGTGTTGAAAATGGTCTTAAGCGAGCTTCATCTGTATTTCTGCAACATGGCAACATCTTTATCCTGCAACGTGCTGCATTCTGTCTATGATTGATGATGTGAGCTGCAGCAGTGTTTGCTAAAAAGCAGCACTTTTCTCATGCCAGGACTTGGAGATGGAAGCGTCTGCCCCTGTCCACCCCTTGCCTGTGTCTGCAGCTAGGACCAAACATAACCTTCACCCTCCATAAAGACTGGAGTAGTCATCGTCAATGGGGACAGTGTGAGACTGAACACTGTCCCTTCAGCTCTGAATTATGGCCCATGTTTCACAGAAACGCTCGTTCTCTCGAGTGTCGTGAAATAAGAGTTGACCTTTTAGGGAATCTGCTCCCTCAAAAAATCAACCGTCTGTTCTGACTTCACAGTAACGTGCGATGATAAATGTCAGACACAAAGGAAGCAGCATTTAATGACAGATTAGAGTCTCTTTGCTTCTCTGAGGGGCTTCATCAGAAATAACAACTCCCTGATCCTGATTGCCTCCCTTGTTTAATGAAAACTCTGCTGCAGCCCTGACTCATGATGACACATTGGAGAGCTTTGATTCATGGTCACTGAGGGACTTTTGGGATCTACAGCCTCAAAGCACAATGATATCAAAGCAATTTATACTCAAAGGGGAAAAAATATTACAGCACATTAATATTTAACATGATTTTTTAAAATAATATTTACATTTTTTAAACTGTCAGATGATTTTTTTGAGAGAAATAAAGTTTTTTTTTACTGCTGCGTTGTGTTCCTCACTGAAATGTTTGGCAGTTCCTCAATAAATTACCAGCTGATTGGTCTCAAAAATACATAAAAGTAACTTTCCTTCCATGGATGCCAAAGCTTTGAACAAACACCTCTCGCAGCCAGTTGGTGCTCAGAATATGTGTAATGAATAACTCTCAGCTACTACCACTCTGCAGTTTGAATTTAATATCTGTACAGTTGACTGAGTTATAGACAATTTTTGTGTTTGTTAGTCAGTTACTTTTGAGTTTGGCTGTCTTAAAAAAGTTAATCAATTGTAGAAGTCCATTCAAGGATGAAAGGTTTTGTCAAAATCCATCCAGTGGTTCATTAGATATTTTGCTAACAAACAAGTAAGCACAAGATAAGCTTTGTTCTTTAATGGTCCTCAAGTGATGTCCCACAGAGCACTGTGGATTATTAGTTTTGTCCTTTGTTCCTGAGGTGTTTGTTCATATTTTATGTACATCTCTAACAGGTGCATTTAAAAATGGAAGAATAACTCAAAACTGTTTATTTTGTCTGATATTTTTCCCCCAGTCATCCATTTTCCACCACTTTCAGTATTTGTAGTTTGGCTTCGAAAGCGTATGGGTTTTTTAGGGAAACCGCAGCAATTGGTTGGATTTTCAATTAGCGTAACGGTGGGGCAGTGTTGTTGCCTCAGAGCAATAAGGCCACAGGTTCACCTCCTGCCTGCGGCCTGTCTGTGTGGAGATGTTTGGTCTCTCTATGCATGTGTGGGTTTCCTCTCACGGACCACAAACATGCATTTTAGGTTGACTGGTGACTCTAAATGTCCCCTGGCTGTGAGTGAGAGTGATTGATTGTCTCGTTTGTCTCTATTTGTTCTTGTGATGAACTAGTGACCTGCCCAAAGTGTACTCGACCTCTCGCACAACTTTAAAAAGATGGATGGACTTCATGAACTGGCTGACTTGATTTCTGAAGATCAGCATCAAAGGATTAAAAAGCATGATGAGTCGTTCACCTCTGACTTTGCAAACATGTCAGTAAATACTGTTGTCGCAGGCGTTTTGGCTGATTTGATCATCAGACAGTTGTTTTCCTCAACTCGCAGCTGTGGACGCCTCATCACCAGCTTTGATGGAGCTTATATAACGTTCACAGCGTGTGCTGTGTGGGAGTGCTGGATGTAACCTCCAAAGTTACCCCTCAATCAGGAACAAACTTTGATCGTGCACAGAGGAGAGAAAGAACACCGAGGCAGGAGGGCAGAGGAGCAGGTGCTGCTTTTTTTTTATCTGGAATGTGATGAGTGACCAGAATGAGCGCACTGAGAGTGAGCGTCCGTGGGAGTGGGAGCTTTCTGTGCACGAAAACCTGACGAGCCTGAGCTTGTGCTCCGTCAGGCATCTTTGGAATTCGGCTTCATGGTCCGTCTCTCCTCTGTCTCAGTCCTGGTGCAGAGGTCCAAACGTTCCCTCTTCACACTCAAGCGTCTCACTGAAAGCTCACAAGAGACGTGATTACAGAAAACAAAAACACTGTGTCCTCTTGAGGGTTTTGTTTTCTTAGTAATTGTGGTGAGGTGACCATTGTGGACGGCTCTGTGGAGGAGTTAAGAGACTCGGAGCAAGCAGACGAGTCTTGCTGGATCGAGACAAAAAATGTTTTCAATCACCGCATCCCTCGTTTATTGTGAGGCTTACGTTCTGGACCCCTGCAGTAAGTGAAAATCCGTGAAGTAGCGATGTTTTAGCTCTCGGTTCCTCTCAGTTCCGTTTCTGCAGACCTACCCTGCAGCAATGAAGCCCACAATGTTCTCTAAACTCTTAAACCTTTTAATTTATTATTTTTGACATCTTTGTTTTAACTTGTTTAAAAAAAACTGTATTTCTCTCTTATGTTTGTCTATTGTTGATTGTTCAAGGAAAATCTACTGTTGCTGTTGTCATCGTTCTTTGTTTGTAGCCAGGTCTCTCTTGTAAATGAGTCCTCGAGGCTCAATGAGATTAACCTGCCTAAATAAAGGTTGAAATTTAATTACGATGGGTCTGGAGGTCCGGTTCTGGTCCAGTTCTGTGCAGCCCTTG